>CM021108.1:57675874-57719771 GCA_007115665.2 Sequoiadendron giganteum | reverse complement strand
AATAAATAACAATACTGGACTCATCAAATCTGGTAATTGGAATGAGCTACTAGTATTAAATCTATTTATCATCATTTGGATTCTACATTTAGTAGCTCTATGTCCAGACTTATTGTAAACATAACATTGTCCAACAAAGAATCCAACATTCTAACTCATTCTATTCTAGTTCATCCTACTTCTACATTATATTTCTTTATGTCTGAATTTACTGCATGAGAAAGAAAAACCATTAAAAGATGGGTACCTTTGAGCATTAGGTTGTCGAATGGGAATCCTTCTGGTATATTTCCTTCAATTCTTGTTTTGATAAGTATTGCCTTGAAATTTCCTTTGATTTTACACTTTGTTGAAGACTGGTTTAATCTTTGAGCTTTGTCCTTCTTCAAGTCCTATACCACCTTTATCCTTTACAGGTTTCTGAGATGAAATCAACTCATCAAGCATTGCAAAACTTGTCTTGAACCTTTCTTCATGAGATTTTTATTTCTCCAGATCAGCTCTTATGGTTACTAATTCTTGTTCAAGCTTATCACACTTTTCTATCTTCTAATTGATAATCTCTTTCAGACATCCTTCCTTTATCTTGCTTTGTTCAATTGCAAATTTCATATTATCTTCCAATTTTTTTCTTTCTTAAAGTTTCATTCTTAGATTCTCAATAGTCTCCTTTGCTTCCTTTAGTTCTCAATTAACTTATTTATGTTTCAACTTGAACTTCCAAATCTAACTCCTTAGTTTTTGAATGCATTCATTTGCTTTCTTGACATTTTATTTCAGATCTTCATTTTTAGACTCTATAGTCTCTGTTCTTAATTCTTCATCCAAGTCAAATCCTTTCACCACTTTGTTCAACCTACCAAGATCTCCTTCGAGCTATTAAACCTATTCCAAAGGACCAAGATCTGATACCGATTGTTGAACTATACTTGTTGAACTATACAAATGAGAGGGGGGGGGGGTGAATTAGTTGTCACCAAAATAAGTCCTTAAATCATTTACTAGAACAAAACCTTAACACTTCTTAAATGATTTAATGTTAAGTGCAAGTGTAAAAACTGAAAAACCATCACATAAACACAGTAACACTAGATTTACATGGACAAACCAATGAGGGAAAAACCATGATGAGGATTAACTCACAATATATCTAGAATATCAAAACCAATTACAAAAAGTCTCACTGCCTAAGGGTCACTGCCAATAGATAGGGACTCACTGTCTAGACTCACTGTCCATAGGGCTACAACCCAGAGATACAAAAGATGGCTTACTGCCAAAATATAAAATTTATGGCTCACTGCCAAAAGTGTGAACTGATGGAACACGCCTTCCTTGTGTAGAATTTAGTTCCAAATGAGGCTCAAGTATAAGTAGTACTGCTTCTCCCAATAGTTGCTCCAATTTTTTGTTATGGTCTTCAACTGATAAATCATTTAGGCTTTCACCATGCTCATACACTTGCATCACTCACATCTACCTCCATCTTCTCTAGAGAGTCTCATATATATAAGTATATTTCATTCACCAATTAGGTCGACCTAATTGGATGAAAGTAAGATAATCAAAGAGGACTCTTGTCTACATCATACAAGATTAAAAAATTTCTTGAGTCGGCTAAGATCTATACAAAACATCCCCAAGGTAGATTCAATCATCTTATAACATGTGTTAGGTTGGCCAAGACTGGGACCCAAACATAAAAGCTTCAAACTGTCAAACAATTGTAGTGTATAGAGTTAAACTATGTCATTGATAACTTACTGCTCCCAACAGAAAACTTCTCAAGATCTCAAATATAGCTGTCTGAGTGAATCATAATGACATAGTTAATATATTAGAGTCATAGCTTATCTTGCGGTAGAATCCAAACCAAAAAACTAGCGCAACGGTTCACAAATAAATAACATCTTTGATAGGGAATAACTTTTGCTAAATGTCTCATACATTTGGTACTGTGTTGATAGAAATGATAACCATTTGATGCAATCCAATTTCCAACAGTCTCATTTCCAACACGATTTATTGTAGGAGATGACTGGTCTATAATTTCATTCCATACCTTTCTACTTGATAGCTTTTGATTTGTTATACCTTACTCTAGCCAAGTGATGCATCCCTTTATGAAAATTCATATTTATTCAAGTTGACCTACTTATCATATTAATTATTATTATTTAAGGTGAATTCGGCTTGCTATCATATTATTAATATTATTTAAGGTGACTTATAAGTATAATGAACCATTCCTTTTTATCCAAGTTGGCCTGTTGTTTAGCATCTCCCCATTTTATTTCATTCATGGTGGGGTTTATTATAGTCTCTACTCCTTGAAAATTATTGCCCACAAGCATTCATAGATTAAGGTGTTGGAGAAATTGGTCATTCTCCCATGTAGAATCTTCCATAGGTAAACCTTTCCACTGGACTAGGTACTTATTTATCATCTTATTCCTTAGCCTCCTTTCTTTGATGTCTATTATCTTGTTAGGAACCAATACCAACTTACCTTCTTCATTTAAGGGTGGAAGTTCAGTGGAGGGTATAATTTTTTGTCTCGAGGCATTCTTAAGGCATGATACATGGAATACGTTATGTATTCTACTATTTTATAGGAGTTCCATTTAATAGTGCATTCAAAATATCTATGAGGGGGTTTCCCTAGTGGAAAATCTCCAAAAATAAGACTATGATTGTCTAAGATGGGTTGTAAATCATCATGGCGATGCTTAGGTTTGGTTCTTGATGATTTGGGAAGAACAAGACATTGGGCAACCAAAACCATATCTTGATGCTATACTTTCCATCTTCTTGGTAGAAACAACTTGGGGGGCTCCATTAGATAGTCCCTTGAATACCACCTTCTTACCAGTCACTTTGAATTTAAATTCCATGGTTTGAAATTTTTTGTGAATATTTCCCAATGGACATCATCCATTGAATTCCAAGTATTGCATTTATCTCACCCAATTCTACAACATAAAATTCATCAATGACCATGTAGTCCCTAATCATAAAATTCAACTTGGGTACATTAGTTGAACATGATATTTGGTAGCCATCTACTACCATTACTTTAAATCCTTCATGCTCAATTGTTGGAAGCCCTCTCTTGGCCACCAATGCCAAATCAATAAATTTGTGAGTGGCTCCACTGTCAATCAATACCGTTATCATTTTCCCTTGTAATACCCCACAAACTTTAAAGGAATTGAATCTTGGAGTTACTATTATGGTGGCAATTATATCACTATTCTTCTCTTTAGGTGTAGGATCTTCTTCTTTTTGTGGCTCTTCCTCCTATTCCTTTTGCTTACTACTTATATTAGATTTATCTTCTTCCTCACTATCGGGTACGATTTCTATATAATGAACTTTTCCTTTCCCATGCACCTATGTACTGGGCCCCAATGTTCTTTGCACATATAGAAATATCCCTTTCTCCTTAAATATTCTCTCATTGCTTCATACATTTTTTTTGTCTTGGCCACTCCCTTGAATTTGGTGGTTTTGGGTTGTCCATTTGGAATGAGGACCCCTTAGATGTAATCTTGTTCTTTGTAGTGCTAGAGTCCACATCTCTAGCCTTTTTAATGGCTTCTTGAAGCTTAGCATGGTTGAGGGACTTGACCCAACCCCTTAAAGGATCCATTAGGCCATCCATGAATAGGACAAACAATCTTCTTTCTGAGATGTCAGTGACCAACATCGAAAGCCTTTAGAAGTTTGCAATGTATTCATCAATGTTTTCATCTTGCTTCAATTATGCTAGCTCCTTGAAGTGGAGCTCGGGGCCTTTGTTGTCAAATCTTTCTATGATTTTTTTCATGAATTCCACATATGAGGTGATTCTATCATGGCCTAATGTAACCATGCCATGGTAGCACCATTCGTGTGCCACCCTGTCTAGATGTAAAGCAACATACTTGATTACTTCATCCTCTGGCATGGGATTGAGTTGGAAATATGTGTCCACATTTTGGACCCATGGTCTTGTAGCGATCCTTTTAGAGCCATCAAAATATGGTAAGTTAATTTTACCAATTTTCTTCCTTAGGTCATTATGATGATCTCTATTTCCTCTGTTCGGTAGATGTCTCATTCTTAGGTCCATATAGTCCTTTAAGGACATATCTATTTGCAATCCTCCATCTGTCCAATCTTGGTGAAATTTTTCTTGTAGTTCTACCAATGTTGGCTCATGGCTTGTTTGTAAGTTTGTTCTAGGTTGAAAGGTAGGACTAATAGGCCTAGAATTTGTTGTATGGACATGATGACTCGGGGTTCTATTATTGCTTTAATTTTATTCACTTCCCCTACTATTGCCATCTTGATTATTGTTTTGGTTGGTCAACATGATTCATGTTAATGTGTCAAGCATTTGTCCTATCTGTCTTTGGCTAGCCATAAATTCATTACACTATTCTTTTTTCATCATATTGCTTTTTATTTTTCTAGACTCTGGAATATTGTGGGTGCCTAAGATATTGAATGTTGTTCTTCCTTCAAGAGTTTGGGGTGGTTCACCCAATTTTTTTACTTCCTGATTATAATATCTCTTTTCTCTTTCACTCATTCACAGGCTAGTAGGTTCAATAGCTTTGATACCACTTGTGATGCCCCCTTATAGGATTATGATAACTTCCCCCTTCTGGTACGCAAAGAGGCTAAATGGTTGCCCCCTCCAGAAAATTGCTTCAAGTTAAACTATGATGGGGCCTCAAGGGGTAATCTTGGTAAATCTGGGGTAGGGGTTGTCTTATTGGATTCAAATACAAATTTTGTTAAAGAGGCCTGTAAGATGCTACCTATGGGTACTAATAAGAAGGCTGAATTAGAAGCCTTGAGCATGGGTTTGGATCTGGAAAGGTCTCTTCAAATCAATTATTTAATCATAGAAGGTGATTCAATGGTTCTATTTCACGTAGTTTCAAATCAAAAAATCTATGTGTGGAAATTGCAATACTTATTGGATAGGGTTCTTCTTCAATTAAAATGGTTTAATTGCTTTTCATTATCCCATTGTTATAGGGAAGCAAATTCCATTGCTGTCTCTCTAGAAAATAAGGCAATAGACAATCAAATAACATACAAAGAACTCAATAAGGATGACTTTCCTCTCTCAAAATAAGTTATCTCAGTGTTCTTATGGGTTCTTTAGTGGTTATAGTTGCTTCCCTCATTTTTGGTTAGTCTCTACACTGGCTTCAAGGTTATTGATCATTTCTCACATACCTGTTGTCTTGCGTGATTTTCTTACACACAACTTTGGTTGGTTGATCTTCCTTGTGTACTCTAATTATAATTAGATTTGTTGGTTCATGATGGTGGGTTGGTGATTGTATTCAATTTTGTGGCTTTGGTCACCGACTTTCCTTTCCATCATTACTATTTGGTATATATGTGCAATTTGATTTTTCTTTGGCTTGATTTTTGTTGGAAAACAGTGCTGGTTTTGATGGTTATATGGATACTATAGTGGGTTGGTATAGAGTTTCTGTGTTTTTGAAGTGTATGGATTTTAAAGATCCTCACCCATTTGAAAATGAATGGGGAATTTTTTTTTGTTTTGGACGATGAAGATATTACTTCGACTGTTTGCATGGTGGTGGGTAATTCTTGGCTTCAAAAAAATGCTATTGCCTCTTATGCTGAGATATTATCTTGTTTTTTCACTATTATTATGGATGTTTTGTTGGATGAAAAGTTGGTTAATATCATTTCTAACAAAATTGTGCATTCTAATATGTTATCTGATATGGATTTACGTGAAGCTTTGGACACGTGTAATCTGGACCATGGCTCCTTTCCTATTGATGGGTTTATTTCTAAAAATGATTTCCTTTCTAATGGCTATTTTGGAGTATTATTATGGATAATCAGGTTTGGAATTACTTGCGACAACTTTGAGGAGACAAGTTTGGGCTGCAATATTGAAAAAATTTCTGCTGAGGTGTTGGCTGCGGGGCCAAAGGAAAAGCTTTCGTTGGATCACCTATTGCCATCTACTTATTACGTAGCCAGTTCCAATATATGCGAAGAGGAGGTGGAATGACTTGCTTTGGTTCTTGGTCCTTTGTCATTGTATAACCGTACCTATTCCTCTTTTTTTGTGGGTTGTATTTTGGTGGGGCCAATCAGTATGGAATTTTTTGTAGAATCGGAGTGGTGATTCTTCTTTGGTAGGTCCTTGTATTAGAAATTTTGTCTATGTAATATCTAATTGAGCTATAACTAGAGGTTTTCTTCCTGGTTCTTTCTTGCAGATATGCTCCTCTGAACCAGGTTTTTGTAAAATTTTGATTAAAAAATAATAAAATATTGTAGTGGCTTAGCCACTTTTATCGAAAAAAAAAGAACCTAAGACTAATGAATTACAATAATATATTTTAAAGATAATGTCCAATGATATTTTTCTCTATTATTCATATTTATAATGATGATATGTAAATAGTAGACAAGAATCTTCAATCAATTATATAATATATTCATGACAATAATCTGCAACTAAAAGATGCAACTTAGTCACCAACAATGGTATGCTATTTCTGATATTTTCTCTAGATCATATGCATATGCAGGTTGATCAGATGAAGACTGTAGTATTCACTACTTCAGTTATGTATATCCCCTTAAATAATGTGAATGGATAGTGGTTGTATGTTTTATTTTATTACTGAGGAATTCCAACCAATATAATGAGTTAGAAGCTCCCTTGGAGCAACCCAAGTCTCTCTAAGAACTGGTTATTATTTCCATAATTCGATGCTATCTTCTTCTATAAATGATGGTCTTTTATCCTCTATTTTATCCAAGAGACACAACCTTCATATTGTACCATAATGGAATGACACGTCCATATGAATCTTGGTTGGTCTTTCAATTAGAATAATTAGTGAGTCGATTCATTATGCAAGTTAACCTTAACAAGTGAATTAACAAGTGAATTGGTCCTTAATATAATTCGTCTCTCATTCTTCAACATAAGTAAGTCGTCTTTGCATTTTAGTTTATTATTTCTTTAACGAAGATCACCACCCTCCTTAGACTTTATACTTATTTATTATTATTTTATTAAGTTTCTAATCGATCAAGTGGGGGATATTACAACACGTCTAAGAAATCAATGCACAAATCAAAGACAACTAAAGCCATCTTCCTACTAGATAATGAGAAAGAAGAAGAAGCTACCCTACTATCTCAACTAAGAGGTCCACAATTCTTGTGTCTGCAAAATGGTGTAAGGATTATGTCAAAAAATCTAATGCATTCAAAGAAGTTGTTCCACTTGAGAAATTTATAGAGATTCATGACAAGGACCAAAGGATGAGAGAACAAGAGAAGAATAGAAGGGAGCTCAAGAGAAAAATGCATAAAATTTCAGCCCCTACTTTTGATGGAAGTGAAATAATTTTAGCTAGGGCTTGGTTGCAAAAATTTCAAACCTATTTCACTCTCAATCCAATGAAGGAAAAATATTCTATTCAACTTTCAATTCTACATCTCAATGGGAATGCTTACGAATGGTGGTATCATGTCAAAATTACACAAAGCCTTGATCAGGTAAGTACTTTTAAATTTTTCAATCAAAAGGTTCTTGAAAGGTTTGAGCTTAGAGATGAGGAAGAATATTTCAAGGAGCTTTCCAAAATCAAACAAAAAATCACAATCAATGAGTATGTAGAATAATTCCAAAATATTTCCATTATGGTTCATGACACATAAGAAAAGAGAATCATCTATCTTTTCCTTGAAGGACTTGAGGAACCCTTAAAGGGGTTTGTCAAATATTTCACACCATCAACTTTGTAGGAGGCTATTAGAAGCAGTTTACAACTTTAACCCTCTATTCCCAAGAAAAATTTGGCACATCAACCCAAAGTTATTACTCCATGGCAACAAAGAGGTGGTTTTCAGAAGAAACGTTTTTGTACAGTGTTACAAAAGATTGCATCACCAGTACCCACTAAGAAGTTCGATAATATAGAGAGCCATGGGTTTTGGGACATAGATGCCTTGGTAAAAGACAAGTTCATTATATAAAAGTCACTTTTGATAAGGAATCAAAATCAGATGAACTAGATGAGTTCCAAGATCTAGAAGACCCACCCAATGAGGAAGAAAAATGTGAGAAAGGAAGTACCTTGGCCTCACTCTCAGGCACACATAGATGATATCCTTTCAAGGTCTAGGGACTCCTTTTTGGACAAAGAGTGACTATGTTGATTGATGGAGGAGCCATCATACCTTCATTGATGAAGGTCTTGTAAAAAGAAGAAGGCCAAATGTGGAAGATTTCATAGGATTCAATGTCATTGTGTTGGATGGGTATAATCTACATTACAAGGAGAGAATTTGGAAGCTGGACATAACCTTTGGAGATCATAAGGTTTGTGATAATTTCTATGTTGATATTGATGTGATTTTGGGCATGTAGTGTCTACATTCACTAGGTAAGCACTCTACAAAATACCAAATGATGGAACTCAAATTCAATTCTGATGGGAATGGCGTGGTACTAAAAGGAATGGAAAATGGGGCTCTACAAGCAATCTCAGCTAGGAGAAAGGAGAGGATATTTCGAAAGAGCCAAGTCACTTGGGATGCCAGTTGTTTGGTAATCTAAAAGGAGCCTTCTAAAGGTAAGAATAGTTGAGTTCATGTTGATATAAAAAATATTTTGGATAAGCCTAATTTGGTCTTCAGTGATATACCTCTTGGATTACCACCGGATAGAGGTTTCCAACACATCATAGAACTTGAAACCAGATCCAAGCTAGTCATGTTCACCTCTTACCACCTTCCTGCCACCCAAGATGTATAAGGAGGAGATAGAGAAATAAATTAGGGAACTTATAGATATGGGGTGCATCGGACTGAGTTCCAATCCCTTTGTATCTTCTATGGTGTTGGTAAAAAAGAAGGATTACACTCTATGAATGTGTATAGATTACAAATCACTAAATAAGAAGACTATAAAGAACAGATACCCAATACCACATATATTTGAACTGATTGATGAACTACATGTTGTTTTATACTTATCAAATATTGACTTGAGGTCTAGATACCATCAAATCTACTTGAGAGAAGAAGATATTTAGAAGAATGCTTTTTGGTGTCACTATGGGAATTTTGAGTTTCTAGTTATGCCCTTTGGCCTAACTAATGCTCCAACAACCTTCCAATCATGCATGAATCATGTCTTGGGAAATCACCTAAGGAAATTTGTGTTGGTTTTCTTAGATGATATTTTGATTTATAGGACATGGGAAGAACATTTGAAGCACCTAAACATAGTTCTAGGAATATTGGAACGAAGCTCTCTTTTTGCAAAAATGTCCAAATGTGAGTTTTGGTTAACAAAGATATTATATTTGGGGCATATGTTAAGTACCAAAGGAGTTCAGGTTGATTAGAAAAATATCCAAGCTATTCTATACTAGCCACCCGCTACCATTTTGTCTAAATTGATGGGATTATTTGGATTGTGTAGCTACTACTAGAGATTTGTTAGAGAGTTTTCTCGGCTTGTGGCATCCCTCACTAGCTTGACCAAGGAAGGATCCTTTGAATGGATGAAGGAAGAATTTTTTTTTTTGAAATGGTAATGACTTCTTTTTTAGTTCTTGCAATTCTAGATTTCTCACTTCCCTTTATTGTAGAATGTGATGCCTCCAGTGAAGGAATTGGAGACATCCTTTCTCAGAAGGGGAATCCTATTGCCTTTGAGATTAGAAATTTGAAACCATATGAAAAGGGGTACTAAGTATATGATAAAGAGATGTTGGCTATAATGCATGGATTGGAGAAGTTTCAGTAATACCTAGTATACAAAAGATTTATGGTCAAGTCTAATCACAACAATTTGAAAATTTTCCTTAATGAACAAAATCTGAATGATAGGGAATAGAAATGGGTGATTAAACTCCAATAATATGATTTTGACATTGAATATGTCAAAGGAAAGAAGAATATAGTGGCAGATGAACTTTCTAGGAGATCCACTTTATGCCATGTATCAACCATATCAACAGACTAGAAGGAATCTATAATTGTTGATTATTATGAGGACATAATTTCTACTGGTATTCTAGGAGGGACAGAGAAGGATGATAGGTATGTGGTGAATTTTTTTTGATTCTATTCAAAAATAGGGCGTTCCTTTCGTCTGAATCCAACATCAAGAGGGAGATATGGGAGGCCTTTCATGATGCACCCATGGTAGGAAATTATAGATTCTACAACACTTACCAACGAATCAAAGAAATGTTTTCTTGGAAGGGCCTTAAAGATAATGTTTTATCCTACATAAGGGAGTGCACCACATGTTAGAGGAATAAATGAGAGAAAGAGTTTCTAGCTGGGATGCTACAACCACTCCCCATTCTAAAAAACAAATGGGAAAGAATCTCTATAGATTTCATCACTAGACTGCACAAAGCTCAAGGGAATGATTGAATTTATGTTTTTTTGGCAGGTTGAAAAAATATGCTCACTTATTTTTTATCTCCACTGAGTACAAGGCTCTACAAGTTGTAGATTTATTCTTCAAGGAGATATTTCAGTTGCAGGAGTTGCCCAAAAACATTATCAATGACAAGGATAGTCAGTTTCTCAATAATTTTTAGAAGGATTTTTCCATTTGATAGGAACCAAGATCACTCCCAACATGAGATATCATTTGCAAACTGATGGGAAAACTAAGATAGTAAGTAAATAGTTGGAAGGATATTTGAGGAATTATGTCACCAGTCAACCAACCGCTTGGATAAAGTGGCTTCATTTGGGGGAATACTACTATAACTCAACTCACCACATGTCCATCAACTGCCTCCATTCAAATAAATCTATGAATATAATTCCTTAAATTTTGTATAAATGACCCTCGTAGATAGTCGAGTTTTGGAAACAAGTGATCTAGTGAATCAAAGTTAGGACATATTGAGATCACTCAAGGATCACCTACAAGTGGATCAAAATAAAAATAATGTATACTGACAAGAAGCACACACAAAGATCATTTGAGGTGGGAGATATGGTATTATTGAGATTACAACCATATAGATAGTCTTTCATCAAGAAAATTGGATCAAAAATTCTCAAGCCTAAGTTCTATGGGCTATACAAGATAACCAAGAAGGCTGGAGAAGTTGTATATGAGTTGGAGCTCCTAATAGGTAGTAGAATTCAAATATTTTTCCATGTTTCATATCTAAAGAAGGCACTTGGATTGCATACTACCCCTTTATGGGAGTTACCCCCACTACACAATGAAGGGAATCTCATTCTCATTCTTGAAGCTACGATTGATATCAAAGTGAAAAATTTGAGAAACACGAGCATAACTAAGTATCTTGTGTGATGGAAGAATCTACCCATTGAATATGAAACTTGGGAGAGATCTTATATTTTAGAACATACCAATTTACATTGCTTGAGGACAAGCAATTTGGAGAAGGGAGGACTTGTCATGTCGTTTTTCTGGGAAACTAGCTAAAGGGTGAAATCTGGGAATCCTACCACATTTCATCACAAAACATCCTCTCAAACTATGAAAGGGAAGAAGAGGTCAATAGAGATACCTATACACAATACCTAGAACTCATTGGAATTAGGACAAGAGGATGGAAGTTACCATCATCATGAGGTAAACAATACAAGCTCACTATATCAGAGTAGGATCAATTCTAGGAATTCCTCTACATTCCTCCATAGGGGCACATTATAGCTTACGATTTAGAATATAGAATATAGTATGAAACCTAAAAATCATATCCAAATATCATGTAAAAGGGTTCACATATTGAAAAGATACCACTAATAGAAGATGATTGTGTTGGACTCACAACATCCAACTTCCTAGGTGTGATTGATGGGGCACCTCTGGGTCATGCGGTGTTGAGCTCGGGGCACCAAAAGGGAGAAAATGACCAACGAGTCTCACAGATATATCCACAAGATAATATTTTACTTGGTGAGGCATCACCAGTAGCCTTAGGGCCAACCTAATATAACATGTGAAAATGTAAATTCTGGGCTTTGACACCAATTCAGCTCAAGATGATCTACTCCTTTTGGGAGAGTGATAGAATATAGTTATAAGGAGATAATCCTTATAGGGGGCATGTATTATTATGAAATTTTCTTGTGAATTAGGACACTTGTGTTCTAATTACTTTCATGGATGAAAAACCATAGGAGTTGTGATAATTGGAAGAAAACCCAATGTTCACTAGGATTAGAGGATGAAACCCCTTTGGTTCTTGAGGAATTCTCATTCGGGGATCACATATGAGCTTCAAGGAATTATTAGAGAAGTTGATAGGATTGTTGTGGAACTGTGTGAACCATTTTGGATCAACATTTGTAGCTTTTGTGAGTTGTAATTGTGATTTCATACCTATGGAAGTAATTATTAATCTCATTGGGGTCTTTGTTTCTACAATTCTACACTAATCCATTATTTCTATCAACATATTCTTATTTATGTTGATAAATATAATTAAGGTACATTACAAGATGTTTAGAGACCCTTTTTTTTCTCCATTCCTAGATGATCCTACTTTAGATTGCCTCATTCGAGTTGATGATGTAGATAATATACCCTAGTACATATGGTTTTGAAGGGATCTGAAACCCTATCCAAAGCAAGCAAGCTACCAATAGAAAAAATTCGACATATCACCAATAGCCAAACAACAATAGCCATCAAAGATCAGCAAGATAACACAAGCTGCTTACAACCAAAAAAAAAGGAAGTGACCTTACACCTTAACAACTAGGTTTAGACAACAATAACCACTTGAAACAATCAGGCAACAATGCATCAGAGCTGCAAAAAGCCATCTTCTCAATATCCGTAATACTGAACCTAAAAAATGTAGCCTTCCCACCTCAATAAGGAAGCTAGAGAGAGTGACAAAACACTAATAATCAATCACCTCCTTGCAACTCCAATCCACCTGACAAGCCAAACCAGACTCCTCAATAAGAGAGGGCTCCCCTCTAATGGATAGGAAGAAGAAGAAAGCCTTACCACCAAAGCCAACCCTCTCCTGCACATATAGGTTCCACCTTAATAGAAACAAGCACTAATGAAGAGAGCTTCCCACCAAGTCTACAACAACCAAATCCACCCCAAAAGGAGATGGCTCCACCTCAAAATGAACAGTCTTCACCTCCATAGAAGATGCACTTTGTAGAACCTGGAAAAAAGAAAGAACTCCGATAAAAAGGACGGTCTCCTCCTCCTTAGGCCTGAAAAGAGACTAGAGCTTGAAAGAGAAAAAAACCATCAACATTAAACACAACCATGGTTGAGCCTTTAGAATAAACCAATGTAACAACTCAACAAAAATAACATCAAAGTTATTAAGAGGTTAAAATAGTTAGGTATTCCAAAATAACCTTGAACTCCTCCCAGCCAACCACACACTAACATGACAAAGGTAAAAATACTCCCCCAACAAATTTCTTCCCAAAGCAACAAGGAAGGCAAGCCACCAGACCAAAAAAGTCTCAGAAGAAAATAAACTATTCAGCATGACCCTCTAGAGACAAACCAAGACCTCAAATGGTCCAGGACACAGCTTGTAATAGAGACTGGAAGAAGAAGGCAGTCTCCACCACCATCTAGGAAGAAACAGGGAAACAATCCCCACACAACACCAAGGGAGAAGCCAATAAAGAGAAACACCACACATCGAAAAACCAGAGACAAATCTCTGACTGAAGAACTAGAGCCACAAAGAAACCATCCCCACTGAGAGAACACACTTCACAGACGAAAGATGGATCAAAGGAAAATACTATAAAGGAAAGAGAAAATGAGACAAGGTACCTACAACACCCCAAGAAACCCAGAGCAAGGAATCAGGTGACTATTGTCCACAAGAAACATCATGCCCATAACAAAGCCAAAGATTCAAAAAGCACTAAAGGTGTGGCCACCAGCAAAGCATCACAAGAAACACTCCAAGAGAGGAGCCCAGAACATAAACACCCGAGCGACAAAGAAAAGTCTGACAACAAAAATCCACCCACCACAAGAACCACAAGGGACCTCAAAAGTGAACCGCTACCAACAAAGAAGAGCCATCCGCACAAACACTTCAAGCAACCACCCAACTTCCAAAGGGAAGAATGTAGAAGCCTGACTAATAGGAACACAACAAAGAGAGAGCAAGTCCCCAAAAAAATTGGACGCCTCCTGGAACAACCACCCCAAAGCACATGCTAAACAACCATCCTCCACCATAGACAAAGTAGAGAAAGTCAGAGATGCCAAAGAACCATCAACCCATGTGACATTCAGGGTGTGCATTTTCACCATCTTCACCTTTTTTGTGAATTTGTAATTTTATCTTTATATTAATATGGATATCTACCTATTCATCAAAAAAAGAACCATCCAAACCGTCTAGATCTACATCCAGATCCTCACTATCTTCAGCACCATCCTCAAAGGAATTCAAAATTCCTCCCCTAGACCTATTCCCACCCGTTTTCTTCCTACCGCTTTGCTCCATCATGCGCACCAAAATCATTTACCACCATTTCATGTTTCCCATGTTGGAGGGAGGAAACATTTTTATTTGAAATTTAGCTCCATCAACAAGTTCCTACCATGATTTATCATTTTATATGTTACACTTGAATTATACCATAATTAATTCACACAAATCACATGTTTACCTAATTATTTTTGGAGTAAATTTATATTTTGTGTGTTATTTTTCCCTCTGCTTAAATTTGTTTCCCCTATGGAAATAATCAATTAAAGGGTGATATTATATTTTTAAGCTTTTGATTGAAAAACATACACAGTTGTATCCAAAAGCTTAAACATCTAACTTCATGGATTGTGGAAAACTAATACCAACTAAAGGGTGATATTCTATTACTGATATTCCTATGTTGAGCCTTCAACTGGTGACATTTGGTAAAAAGAAATTCATCATCATGACTACATGGATTATCATCACTTGACACACTAGGGTCATATGTGCCTTATCATCCTATTGCAACTAAGAAAAAATCATCATTTTTAATTTTAAGCTAGAGATAATTCCCTTAGTTTACCCATTTCTTATTTTCCTAGATAATTAAGAAAGATGCTATTTTGTGCCTAATTTTTATTTACAATAAACATATGCTCACTATACAATTTTCCTTTATTTTGTAGGTTTGCACAGAGAGTGCATGCCAAAGTATGAACATACATGATGAAATATTTAAAGCTCCATTGATTTATATGGACCCCCTTTGATATCCTTATATGTTTAATTTAATTTACATGCATATTTTTGAGTTCTACATGCTTTGAGATACATGATCATTGTAGGATTAACATGTACTCTAAAGTTGGGGAAAACTGCAATGGTAAAATTCACATACTCGTACCATTTCCCTTTTAGTTTTGTGTTTATTTTGAAAGAATGCATTAAAACAAGTACATATCAATAAATATAAAATATTTTGTGAAGTTGGGATCGTTCTCATAGCGTTTATCCATCACTATAAACACATATTCAACACATTTACCTTTCACCTTATCCATGCTTGCTCATACCTTGATGCACTCACCTAGAGTATACATTTATTACACATGTCCATAAAGTTATTCTAGTTCATCCATTATCCACCTAGATTTGACTATTTTCTTATCGAGGGCCTTTTTATGATTTGAAACTTAACCCCTATCCTTTTAAAATAGAAATCAAAATTTGATTGACTCCTACATATTCTACTAGTCATTATGAGTTGACCAAATACATGTTTGTGCAATTTGATGCTTTATGCTTAAACTTAATTCATTCATTTACCCTCATTTCATATCCTCATTTTCTATTCCTCTCTCATCCTATAAGCATTCAAGGAGAAATTACGTAGAAAAAAATCAATTTGACGAATTTAAAGGAGTCACACACACACACACACACCCCATTTTGGGTTCTTGCTTACTAATTTATTCTTTTGCACATATTTCTTGAGTTGACCAAGGAGAAAATGTTTCCTAGCATAAAAAACAACCCTTATAAGGTATTTATAAATATTTCCCATCCCCAATTATCAAAAAGGATATAGGTGAAAGAGATCACTTAGGTAAGCTGCAAAGTAGTACATATTATGCAGGGTCAAATCCATGGATAAAGGATGAATCTGTGACCATAATAGACCTAGATTCATAGACTTGACTTGGGATGGAGTAAAGGTTTAATACATGCTATGAAGTATTTTTTTGATAAAGAGGTAGCTTTTACTAGACCAACAAGTTTCAATTTTTGAGGTATTTTTCTTGAAAATGAATTATTTTTCTACATATTGATGACTATATTCCCAAAATCAACAACATATTCCCCCATATAACATTCAAGTTAAATATCAATTTTTTATTTACTTAATTTTCATAAATTTGGTTATGCATTTATTTATCTATCCCCAATCTAACTCTCAAGATTTTATTATTGTTGAGTTATTTTCCTCGGTAATTTTTAGTGGTAGGTATTTATTTTCAACACATTTATTTGAGAAACTTAGGATTCCTAAATGACCTAGGGCTTTGCACATTTAGTTTATTCATTCTTCGATATGGTTACAAACCTACTTTATTTGATCACATAGTCTGTAGATCTCATTGGGATATGGATTCTCTTATATTTGTGCATCATTTTCATACCTTATTTAGGTATTTTATTTTCATTATGAGATGCTATTTTCATCTTGCCCCACTCACCTTTATATTTTACTCCAAGACATTATTTGTTGATTTATTTGTAAAACTAATCATTTGTCAAGATTTTTTTGTATAACATTTTCTTACATTTTAATATCAATTTTATTTTAGGATTTTGGGGGTTACTTCTAGGCTAAGATATCATCTACATCCCCATACCTTAAGAATAATTCCTTGTTCAAATCCTCAAATGACCCAATGCATTGATAATGATATATTATATTATATTAGTGTGGTTACCGTTATTGTAATTATTACTATTTAGCTCAAGGTTTTAATTTTTGATTAGAGGAACATTTGTAGTAATAAAATTATATACATGATTATTCTAGTTTAGTTGATGTTGATAGTCTTGAACATTTGGTTGAGGCCTTTCATGATTTATTATTTAACACACTATCTCTTTTAGAAATGCTTCAAAGAATTGGTGCTAAGGCTACATCTTCTAGGGAAATCTTCCCTTCTCCATTCTACCAACCTTCTTCATTTTAGCCTCATTATTTTATTTTTTAATTTTCAATGCCTCTTTCCACACCCCCCATTTATATTTTGAATTTAACTATTTTTAACTCCTTCTCATCTCAATATTTATACCTTTACTCATATTATTTCTTTCATTCATTTTACTAAATCTTCAACTACTTTCCAATCTATCCCTACAAGTGTAATTATTAACCATGTTCCCAATTATATCACCTCTACAAATTTCACAATTTCCACTATTCTTGTGTCTATACCCTTCTAGCACTATTCCTACCTCTATTCTAACTATTCCTCACTATATTCTTATAAGCACCTAATTTATATGGGTCAACATACATGTATAATGATGTTTTGTAGTCTAAATCTTGAAAGACATAGAATTCTCATTTCTCATTACAAATTTTCCCACCTTTATTTGAATTTCTCTATGATGTAGGAGAATTTGAGTCCACATCCAATTTTGCATCATAAAAAGGTTTTTGGTTTATTTTTGATTTATTGTTTGTTTTTGGTCTATTCTTACTTATAGCTTATGTCAACTTGATCTTCAAATGAAGTTATATGAAGTTTATTATATTTCAAATAGGCATTAGACTTGTAGCTATGCTACAAAATATCTTTAGGTTGATCTAAACCATTTCCAAACCACCACAAGATCATTTTTTGTCTTTATTTTCTACTCCAAAAGAGATACAAGAGGATTGTTTGTATTTAAATGTTTATCTCTTGGTGTTTGGGATATGACAAGAAATTAATTTAAAGGGTCTACGTTGAAATTAATGTTGAGTTATTACCCATATGATTATTATTTCCTTAGACTTTAAATAATCATATATTAAAAGGATATATTTTAAAAATCCTTCAACTATCAGTTGTTAAAATGCGGATTTTAAATTTATTCTTAAAAATATGTTGGTAAAAAAATTGTCACTACAAATTTCAATGTGACTCACCCAATAGGTAGTGACAAGTGTTCCCACAATTGGATAATTTATTATTGAACAAATAAATTTCATCTATGTTTGAGAGGGGAAACTCCATCGTATGATTGGGTTTTTAGATATTTTATGTACTTTTAACCTAAAAGTCTAGAAAGGAAAAGGGAAAAATAAAATATAGTGACTCACGAAACCCTATCAATAAACATACGAATGATGATGGGGTTTTCACAAATTTATGACAATTTTTTACAAGGGTGTTTCACCATAATGTATATTTTTTATATGTAACGGTGATGAAAAATGTATAAAAAATCTCAACATACGAAAGAGATAGCTTGCTTCAAAAAATTCAAGCCAAGATATCAAAATGTGATTGTGTTTCATTACATAAATTGCATGGATTATAAGTATTTAATTTATGAAAAATATTTTCCACAAAGACAAAAGGGATTACAACTTGAAAAAGGAGACTTTAATAAGGGAATTTGTTGAGAATAAATTTTTGGATGACTTTTGGTTTAACACTTTGTATAGAAAGGTTTTTGGAATTGTAGAATTTCATAAAGACAATAAATATTGCATTTGGTTATATGTTCCAAATATATTTCTAAGTTAATATGCCTTTAAGTTATTTTATCAAATAGTTTACATGCCTCTTGTATGCTTCAAACATTAAGTGTTTCTAGCTGTAATATATAACAAAAGTACTCTATTGATTATATTTTGATGGGTGTCCATAGAATATTTGAAAGAAACCATTATAGCATAAAGATATGAATAGTTGTTGGCAAAGTGTGTAGATGCTGGATTTATATATTCCAAATGCATTTTCTCAAAAGTTTTAAAATATTTTTTGATAAATCTGTCATGTGGCTACCTTGCAATCATTTCATTCCATGATTTGAAAAAAAATCAAGGAATTTTGTTTAAAAATTTGTGCCTTTGCAATTGTGTTGGGGCTTGGAGAGGTTCCTCATACTATGGGAACCTCTAATTAGTTTCTAAATCCTATTAAAATATTAAAAATAAATAAAAATATGAATGAATGGGTAGGTCAGTATTGGTGTGAATATGTTATTTTACCCATCTAGTTCACTAGTAGGTCCCATTCACATGTTAAGTTTAGTTAGGTACAAGGAATATTTCTAGAAGTCTTAGTTGTCTTTATAAAATCTTATCTTATCTTATGTCATTTACTTCTTGTGTCCTAGGTCATTTAATATTAGTTGAGTTAGTTGTCTCAAGTTATAGGATTAAGACACATGTCATGATCTTGTCTAATCTTATCCTTTACCTTGTCTATTTAAATAAGGATCTTGTATATTTGTATAATATAATATCAAGCAAGCCATTACATTTCCATATTCTCTCTTGGAAGGTTATCTTTTATTTTGTAGGTGATTTTGGGGTGTGAGCTAATTTTCAACTCCTACATGGTATCAAAGCTTTAGATCTGCAAACTACTTAGATCTAAGGGTAATTTTTGTCATGATCTATTGCTAGATCAATGATCTTTGTGAATATAGTAAAACTGAGTATGCTCTTCTATTGGATCACATGATGACCTAGAGAATAAGAAAAAAATAAAAGAAACACTGGATTTAGTGGTTTCCTCTTTGTGGGTTTCTATTGTTTGTTGATTTTGAAGCTTATTGGTGTAAATATAAGCTCACCATTGAGTTCAAGGAGTTGAAGAAATTCATTTTTTCCTTTTGTTTCATCCAAATCAGATTTGTGAGGCTATATCTACAAAGGTTTGAAGTTGGGATATACTTACATAAGTATTTATGTGACTAGGGGATACTAGCAAATTTCATGTTTCCCACATTGGAGGAAACCTTTTTATTTGAAATTTAGCCCCATCAAACAAGTTCTTACCATGATTTATCATTTTATATGTTACACTTGAATTATACCATAATTAATTCACATGAATCACATGTTTACATGATTATTTTTGGATTAAATTTATATTTTGTGTGTTATTTTTCCCTCTCCTTAAATTTGTTTCCCCTATGGACATAATCAATTGAAGGGTGATATTCTATTATTGATACTCATATATTGATCCTTCAACTAGTGACATTTGGTAAATATAAATTCATCATCATGACCACATGTATTATCATCACTTGACACACTAAGCTCCTATGTGCCTTATCATCCTATTGCCACTAAGAAAAAATCATCATTATTAATTTTAAGCTAGAGATAATTCCCTTAGTTTATCCATTTCTTATTTTCCTATCTATAATTAAGAAAGATATTATTTTGTGCCTAATTTTCATTTACAATAAAAATATGCTCACTATACAATTTTCCTTTATTTTTTAGGTTTGCACAAAGAGTGCATGCCAAAGTATAAACATACATGATGAAATATTTAAAGCTCCATTGATTTATATGGACCCCCTTTGATATTCTTGTATGTTTAATTTAATTTACATCCATATTTTTGAGTTCTACATACTTTGGGATACATGATCATTGTAGGATTCACATGTACTCTAAAGTTGGGAAAAAATGCAATGTTAAAGTTTACATACTCGTACCATTTACCATTTAGTTTTGTGTTTATTTTGAAAGAATGCATTAAAACAAGTACATATCAATAAATAAAAAATATTTTGTGAAGTTGGGATCATTCTCATAGCCTTTATCCATCACTATAAACACATATTCAACACATTTACCTTTCACCGTATCCATGCTTGCTCATACCTTGATGCACTCATCTAGAGTAAACATTTATGACACATATCCATAAAGCTATTCTAGTTCATCCATTATCCACCTAGATTTGACTATTTTCTTATCTAGGGCCTTTTTGTGATTTGAAACTAAACACCTATCCTTTTAAAATAGAAATTAAAATTTGATTGACTCCTACATATTATACTAGTCATTATGAGTTGACCAAATACATGTTTGTGAAATTTGATGCTACATGCTTAAACTTAAATTCATATCCTCACTTTTGATTCCTCTCTCATCCTATAAGCATTCAAGGAGAAATTACATAGAAAAAAATTAATTTGGTTAATTTGAAGGAGTGAAATATATATATATATATAGACACACACACATAACATTTTGGGTTCTTGCTTACTACTTTATTATTTTGCACACATATCTTGAGTTGACCAAGGAGAAAATGTTTGCTAACATAACAACAACCCTTGTAAGGTATTTACAAATATTTTCCATCCCCAAATATAAAAAAGGATATAGGAGAAGGAGATCACTTAGGTAAGTTGCAAAGTAGTACACATTATGTAGGGTCAAATATATGGATAAAGGATGAATATGTGAGGGTAATTCCACAATACTGGTTTACAATTTTTGGCCAAACTGGACACTGAACTGATTTTTTTTTAACTAAATCTTCACTTTTTGGCACCTATAGCGACTAAATCATGAGGAATTTGATGATGATGAAAACTAGTGATTTGTGACATTTTGTCTGTAGATTCTAAATATATATTCTTTTAAAAAAATCGAATCAGATTGCACTTTTTTTTCCATCTTCTTCGTAAACTAGTTTTTAACATTAAACACCATTTTAAAAGAGTGATGTCACTAGCTAACACATAATTTTTTTTTTACGAAGGATAAAATTATAATTTTTCCAAATTATGATTCATAACTACGATATCTAGTGCATGGAATTGGTTTCGTAGCATTTCGTTGAATATTTTTTTCTTAATTAAGTTTCAATGTCAAACCTTTTACAATTTAGACATGATTCACTAGGTAAAGCATAATTTTTTTTGTATGTATCGAAATTCAATTATTTTTTTATTGGATCAATGGCATCAATATCTAGTGCACTTATATTTGTCAAATTTTTTCTGATAATTTACTATTTTTCCACATGTGTAGAACAAAGAGCTTGATTTTTGATGAAAAACCTATGTTTAATCAAACTAAAAAATAAAATACATAATAAAACCAAAAAATATTAAAATTATATTCAATGGATAGCTTTTTTCGAGGGCTACCATCATCCAGTTGGGTCTATGAAGTCTCCTCTATTTTCATCCTCAACTCGAGCTTCGAAGGAAAAAAATCTGCAGAAATGTGGTGCAAGAGGGGGAGAAAGGGGAAAAAGAGGGGTTTGAGTGAACCCCACTTGGAGGTTCCCTAGAACCAGGGTTCAAGCGAACCCCACTTGGAAGTTCATTGGAACCAGGGTTCAAATGAACCCTGGTTCGAGTGAACCCCCCTTTGTATTCTATTTTTCAATGTCTTGATAAAAAAAATGCAAAAAAAGTGGGTCCCATCATTTAATAGGGTTCACTCAAACCAGGGTCTATTCGAACACCCCAGTTCGTGCGAACCCCTGAAAATATTTTCTCTTTTTTATAGGAGTGTTTTTACAATTTTCCTTCCTCATTAGAATTGTAAACCAGTATTGTGGAATCACCCACGACAATAATAGACCTAGACTCATAGACTTGACTTGAGATGAAGTAAAGGTTCAATAAATGATATGAGGTATTTTGTTGATAAAGAGGTAGCTTTTACTAGACCAACAATTACCAATTTTAAAATCTTCATAAAATAACATTCTTTTTTGAATCAGTGAACTAAGTACTTTCATTTATTATATTTAGTTATCATACTTTAACTTTTAACTTTTAAGACTCTTATTTCCTTATATTTACACCCTTAATTCTATTAACTAAAATAATGTGTACACATTACTTACATTAATTAATTAATTTAGATAACAATTTAAAGAAAAATATTTTCCTTTACAAATATATATTATAGAGAAAAATATGAAAAAGAAATGAAAATGATATTTCAATAAACTATCTATTTAACAAATATGATAGATAATGATAAGTTAATATTACTAAAAAATTATATATAAAATTTCCAAAATAAATTTTTAATATTATTATATACTCCTTTAAAATTTTCATTATATATTCTTTCATATTATAAAATTTAAAATAAAATCCTTTTTTTTAAAATGTGTATTCCATTTATTTCAAATTTTCAATTTTTTTATGAATTTATAAACAATTCTAAATTATGTACTCTAAAACAAACAATCTAATTTAGATCATTTAATATTACTTCAGATAGCTAAAATTAATTTAAGTAGATCAACCATTTTATACATTGAATAAATAAAATCATTAAAATAAAAATGACATTAAAACCAATTACAAAAATATTAGACTTTTCCCATCACATTTTTCATGACTTCAAGGTTAGTCATTGTAGATAAATTCACAAGGAGTTAGATGTCCTACTCTAAATAAATGGTGACCATGTAACACCTTAACTATGGTGATAAATTGAATACCATATTCAAGTTTATATATGTTTTATTCATAATAAATAGGGATTATAGAAAATGGAGTTCTAGGATTAAGAAATATTGGATGCGAGTGTGTAATATGGGATTAAGGAAGTTTAACACAATTTTTATGGTAGGAATTGATGAAGATGAAATTAAAGGAAGATATTAAATGATTATTGTGTTATATTTATTTAGAGATTATTTATTGTAGTGGGTTGGGGAAGGTGGAATTAAAATATGCGTTTAAACAATCGGTGTGTTATAGTTTAGTTGCTGATTATTTATGTGAGATCTTCATAGTAAGGGATTGGAGAAGATGAAATAGAAAGAAGAGTTTAAGTAGTTGTAATGTTGTGGTAAATGTACCGACTATTTATGTGGGAACCTTTCATATTAGGAGATTGGGAAACATGAAATTGAAGGAAGAGTTTAAACAATTGTTGTATTGTAATCAACATACCTATTGTTTATGTGGGAGCCCAAATTTCTACACAAATAATTAATGTATTAATCACAATGTACTAATTGATTATGCACAATGAGAATTGTATATGCAAATCTTAACTATAATAATTAAATGTATATTGTACATGAAGATAATTATAATGAATAGACATACTTATTTATAAATATCAATGTATATTGGAAATAAATAAACAAATTATTATGATCAAATATCAAATTAGTTTCCTTTTTTTAAAAGTATTTTTCTTTTATCATCTACTAATAGTTGTAATGGCAAAAATTGCATACCAATGGCATTTTATGCTAAATTGTTTGGTCCACTTCAATTGGATTATGATTTATGTAATAACAAGTTTGAATGTGTTATATTGTTGCATTAAACTTAGCTCATGACCTTATTCTACCTTGCTTCCATCATTACTCATCCCCAAGATCTAGTTTTAATCCTTAGATCTCCTAATCACCATCATATCAATCAATTATTGTGTGTACAATTGACCTAGGTCACTTCCATGTGCATGGATTTAAACCTTAAAATTTTAAATTTAAATATCAAATCAAATATTCTTGCTCTTTCCTTACTATATATTATTGATTGACTTATCATATGTTTGTGTGAAATTATTTGTTATATTATATTTTAGGATATTGCTTGTTCATTTCAAATCATGTTGCATGCCCTAATCTACTGTCACATCATAATGGTAACATCATTGAGCATTCAAATTGCACTATCAATTTGCACCATCATCCTAGGCATACTTAATTCCCACATGTTATTATTGATATTCATTCATCACTATTAAATAAATCCACTTAGGAGTTTGACTAAAGGAAAAAAATCCTTTCCTAGAAATTTCCTAACCAATGTCTCTTGGTATCACGAATTTAAAAATAGGTAAAATGAGGCAAGACACATTTGTTAAAGTCATCAATTCTTTGCTAGATAATTTTTGCATCCTAGGGTCACTTTTATAAGTACAAATTTTAGTTTAGTAGCAATAGATTTGAACCAAATCAAAGTACAACTAGTTTATGGAGTTTGAGGTATGTGTCTTGACAAGGAGTTATTTTTGTACATATTGATGAATCAATTCCCAACATCAACAACAATATATTCCCCTATTTAGAAATCAAGTTAAATATCACATTTTATTTAATTATTTTTCATAAATTTAGTTTTGTTCATTTATTTTTCTATCTCCAATGTAACTCTCAAAATTTTATTATTGTTTAGTTATTTTCCCCAGGTAATTTGTAGTGGTATGTATTTATTTTTGACACATTTATTTGGAAAAAATGGAATTCCTAGATGACCTAGGGCTTTGGGCATATAGTTTATTCATTCTTCAATATCGTTGCAAAACTACCTTATTTGATTGCATAATTTGTAGATCTCATTAGGATATGGATTCTCTTATATTTGTGCATTATTTCTATATGTTATTTAGGGATTTTCTTTTCATTATGAGATCCTATTTTCATCCTACCCCACTCACCCTTATTCTTTACTCCAAGACATTACTTGTTGATTTATTTATAGAACAAATCATTTATTGAGATTTTTTTATCTAATATCTTCTTACCTTTTAATATCAATTTTATTTTAGGATTTTGGGGGTTGTTTCTAGGTTAAGATATCATCTATATCCCCACCTTAAAAATAAGTCCTTGTTTAAATCCTCAAATGATCCAATGTGTTGATAATGATATATTTGATTGTATTAGTGTGGTTACTATTATTGTAACTCTTAATATTTATATTAAGGTTGAAATTTTTTATTAGAGAAACATTTGGAGTAATAAAATTGGTCTCGCACATTTGGTTGAGGCCTTTCATGATTTAGTATTTAACACATTATATCTTTTAGAATTGCTTCAAGGAATTGGTGCTAAGGCTACATCTTCTAGTTCCTTAAGTGGGACATCTTCCCTTCTTCATCCTACCCAATCCACTTTTTATTTTTAACCTGATTATTTTATTCCTTGGTTTTTTATGCCTCTTTCTACACCTCCCACTTCTATTTTGGATATAACTATTATGACTCTTTGTTAGTGTAGGTTTTTATTTTCCTAGTGGGATAATTTGTTTTCCCTTAGTTATAGGTTTTTCCTACACTTTTGTTAAGTTTTCTTAGGATAATAAAGTGATTTTATTATTTAATAACTAGGAGATAAGTGATGTGGTGTCCCCTTATTTAAAGGGTGGAACACTTTTCACTTTTGGTGGCATCCTCTACTTTTGGTGGGTGATTCATATTGGTTGGAATTTTCACCTCCATCCTCTCCTTAGTTCTATAGAAATTCACTACCTAGCTTGTATTTTTAATCTTGGAAGCTCTTAATACGATTCTGTCATCTTGACATTGCATCTCTTAGAGTTCTGGTTTGCATCATTTATATTTATCAAATTTATGTAGCTTTGAATTTCTCTTATAAAGTTCCTTGGGTTATTCAATCTATTTCAGATTTCTAACATGGTATTGTTAACTACTGAAAATGCACCCTATTGAACCTGGTGTTCAACACCTCAGTGTAACATGGGAAGACCTCTAAAGCTGTGGGTTACTTGTAGGTAGAGGTCAACCTCCAGAGAAGGCCGAATTCCTATGGTGCTATCTGAACTACTGACTGATAAGTAAAAGGAAGAAAGACATTTATAAAAATGAAGGTAATTTATTTTTATGGTGATGCACCTAATTGAAGTCAGGACTACAAAATTTAGAAAATTTAACACTTTGATTATAATGATTGTAAACTTAGAAAAGGGTTTGCACAACTTATTTTTGTATGTCATTGAATAAGTATTTCATAACAAGGTCTTAATGCTTAGACTTTTAGAAGGAAAATGGATTCACAACTACAAGCCATTTACAAAAAATCAGACACAAACTATGACCTACAATAAAAATATCTTGCATAAAGGTGCTGAATGAGATGAAGCTATAATGAAACGATAATAGCTCACAAATAACTTCGGTGAAATCTCTGTGATGCACACAATGAAGCAAATTAAAAGAAGGCAAAAAATTCCTAAGAAATCATTAGTGCTCAAAGGTCTCTACTGTATTCCATATCCAAGCTTGAGTTACAAAATATGTTGAAGTTTGATAAAGGACTGTAGAATCACTATCTTCAGAAATCTGCCAATTTAGAAAACTATCAAATGAGTTACAAAAGTGGCTAAGTAGCCAAGCTCCAAACAGTTCCACCAAAAAAGGAACTAGAAGCATCTTGGGTCGGATGCAACAATAAACCCACAAATTTATTCCCTAGATTATCTCCAAAAGGCTTCAAATGGTTGAAAAAGTCATACAAGACTTAATCAAAACATAAACACTTCTCAAAAGTGCCTCAAACTGAGTCAAAAAGGTCTAAATTCACTCTTACAAAGATGAACCACTCCCTAGATACCCTCCTAATGTTTGCAAACTTCTCACAACTCCCCTCCATTCATGGCATATGTTCTCAAACTGCAATAAGTGCCCAAATATTCTCTCCCTAATGTAAATCAAACATATCTTCTTCCTTTTTTGTGTCACACGTTGAAAAACTCATCACTTTCTTTTCTCTTTTTTTTTTTGCATTTTAAAAAATTAATAATTTTGATGAAGTAATTTATAATGCATTACGTGATCAAAATTTGTTTACATCACAATTAATGCAAAAAAATTACAAGAGAATACAACTAAGTCCTAGGAGACTTAGATACTTATGCCTAAGAGAAAACAAAAAACATAAGAAGCCCATGAGGTATTAGTTGACACTCCATTAAAATAAAAGATGGTTAAAAACAACTCCCATCGCCTATAAGGAAACTAGGGTTTCAAACCCTAAAGCCAAACATGGGAAAAGAAAATGAAACTGTCACTCAATTGGCATGTCGATGCCTTAGAAAAACTTCTAGCAGTCGCCAAGGGTTTCCTCAAGCTTCACCTGCAATTCATGGAGAACTGTAGCTACTGGGTAAGACTTTTGTCCGCCGTGCATCTCTGTAGCTTTATTTTCTTATTTGCTTTGTTCATAGGAAGATACAATGCATTACTCAATGAGATATATATGCAGATCCTTTTGGTTCCATCATATTCAACCTAGATTTGAAATCCATGAACTCCATACATATTCCTTGTGCTCACGGGTTCCTCCTTTGTCACAATAAACCCCATACATATTTCTTGAGCTCGGCACCTACAAAAGCATCTCTTTGCCTTTTGCATGGGCCATGTGCTCATTCTGGAAACTCTACATTTTAAAGGTTGACTATGTGTTATTTTTTCCCTCTATTGGTTAATACCATCATGACATCTAGTTTCTTGCAAACTGGGTGCTTAATCCTTTTCTCCCTTTGTGCAGGCCTGTGCTCCCTGCAGATTCTCCATGATATTCCACTGGTTTGCCATGAGTTCATATGTGGATCTACTGGCATCTTGAGAGCTTCACCAACATTTTCCTGTATACTTTTATATATCTCATATAGATTTAGGCATTTATGCACATGAATAAAGGATCTGGGCCACGACCATACTGGGTATTTCTTTTATGTATATTATGTGCACCTTTACAATCTGAAACTCCTTTAAGTCTTTCTATAAAACAAAGGTGACCGTGTTTTAATGGTTGTCACAAGGAAGCGTTCATTGAACTGTCACACTTGTATTCATACATTGAAACTATCCATTCATTCATGAGTGTTAAGGCTACAAGAAGACTGTCATCCCATCTCCATATGTCTTACTTGCAGCCCTGATCCTATAGCATTCCTCCTTGATATTGATTGCTCACTTTGTTGCATTCTTAGATCAGTATTGTTATTGTCATCTTTATTGCCTTATCACTGTGCACTTAAGGAGAGCTTTCTTCTTAACAATATTATAAGTTTCTTCATGATGGTTGTGACCGTCCTCTCAACCCATGGTGAACTGTAGCCAAATCATTCATATGTTACTGGAAGCTCCTCTAGATCTGTTATCTCCTTCTAATGTTGGAAAACTCCACATATGATGCATGTTTAGTCTTATACCCACATCTATCTACATGCTTATTATTGTCAGCAACATTAGTTAAAAAAAAAATTGTCACTAACATACAGGCCCACATGACTATCATAAGTGTTTCTCTTCACAGATTGTTATCCTAGTGACAATTGTCAACAAACAACTCCCTGCAAAGCATTATGAACTTTTGGGAGACAAAACTTGATCAATTAACTCCTTTATACTTGCTTAGTTTATATGACATTGCAGTTCCATTGTATACATACTTCCATGACATGGTAACTTTGTTTTGTATGCCCCAAAGCTAAAAGGTTGTGCATAAAAAATGAGCTCGGCTCAACCCTCATGGGAGCCACATTTACTCCACTCATTTGATTTAAATCATATTTTCACCTGTAGCTGCACATGAAACAAACAGATTAGAAATAAAATATTTTCCAGATTTATGATCATTTCTTTCCCTCTCTTCACTTTGACAGGAGTGACTTATAGCTTATCTGATGCATGCAGAAGATAGTTTATACATTAGTGGGTGGATATGTATGTAGGATCGAAGACTGTTTATTGTTTAGAGCTCTACTCTAACCATTGCAATTATTTCAGGTGCAGGATATGAAGACTGAGAACTGGAGAGGAAACAAAACAAGCAACCTGGAGCTGAGGACCATGCAAGATGGGAGACCCAAACCAGTCATCAGGCAATAACTAGCCTCCCTCCCTATATTTGCATCTTTATTTCCTTTCAATCCATTCTTGTATATATTGCATTCTATGCACATGAGACAAGCTATATCTCATGGCTTGTGTGAGATAGATGTTAACTTTGAATCAATAAAGAATTCCTTTAAGCAATTTTGTGTGAATCTTTTCAATATTGTATACATTTTTATAAATGCAATAATCCATTACTAAAAATAAAAGCTTCTTGATTCTTATGTTTATACTCCTGAATGCAATATAGGGAAGACTAAAAATGAAATGCACCTCACTTTGTTTTTTGCCAAAACTTAACCAATAAGCTCAACTTGATTTGAGCTGTAAGTGAAAAATGGGTAACAGGTATCAGAGCTTTTATTTTGAGAATTCTAAGTTTATAGTGTAAATGATAGATTTAAAAGGATGATCTTTTGATATGAGATGGATGGATAATCTGCAACTAGAATAACAATGTTAATACTAATCTAAATAATAATCTAAAATCAAACAACAAAGAATGAATAAGTAAACATAATAAAATAAACAAATTAATGGAAAGCTCTCACCGAATATGTGTTCACTCCTTCAAATTATCTTGATTGCTCTTCTCCATTTTTCCTTTTCAGTATTCTTGCCCTTTGATTTCTATGTTTGAATGCAAGCATAACTTTGTTGAGTGTCTAAGCAAAATATCGAAGATAAGTCTCTTCTCAAAAGTGTATGATTTTGGGAGGAGGAATAATGATAATGACATGCCATTTTATAGATTTTGGGTTTTTGAACGATCGGCTCAGATTGAAAGAGAGATCGATGGATGAGATTGATGAATGCCATGCGATGTGAGTTTTGTCTCAGATAGAATGTGAGTTCGAATATGAGTCAAGAAAGACTGCAGGATAAAGACCACGTTAGAACGTGAGTTAGAACACGAGTTCAAAATCTTAATCTTCAAAAATAGAAGAAATACACTTTGTATGCAAAAGACAAAATTAGAAATTGAAGAATAATGCATTCGAATGCAAACAAGAGTTAGAACTAGTTAATCGAATAGTTGTGATAGAGAGTCTTCTTGCAGAGATAAACAGGTGTTGATCCTAGAGATAACTGGAGAACTAAAAATAGATCTCGAGTCAGAAGGTGAGTGAATGACTTAGATAACTGATTGATAGAAGAATGTGACATAGATAATTAAATATGAATTAAATGCTAATTTAATTCAACATTCGAAAATGAATTGAATTTAATTAAATAAATAATTTTATTTAATTTGACTTTTTGAAAAGGATAATATAAATAATCAAATAATAAATATTTAATTATAGATAAAAGGGGTTAAATGAATAATTAAATAAGGATATTTAATTATAGTTGGAAAAGTATGATAAAGGGGTAATTTAAATAATAAATTATTTAATTGATAGATAAAGGGTGAAGAATTAATTAGTTCGCAACCTAATTAAATAAATATGATTTATTTAATTAATCAAGTTGAATAAAGATTATTAATGAATTAATGAATTAATTAAAAAGGGGTATTTAATTAATAGAGGAAATATGTGTTAGAAAGGTTAATTAAATAATAAACATTATTTAATCAAGACAATGGACTATAGAAAATTATGTCGAATGTGCACTCGCAGGCCTAGACCAATTTTCGATATCTACAGTTTTCCCCTCTTTGATACAATGTTGGTACAACATTGTGTCAAAGAAAATATGCCCCGATGATGCCCCAACATGAAACAGGTTAAGGTATGCCCCCTCAAGAAAATTGACAATTTTTGAAAAATTCCAAAAAAATCAGGAAATATTCCCGATAAGTCAATTTGATAGTTAGAAAAGCTATGGAGTTGACAGAATTGAATTTGGAGTTGATACGGATGTATACGGGTCATTTGAAGTTGAGATGTTAAGTAGCCAATAGACTAGGGCTGAGAAAATGCCATTCAAACCCTACCTATAAATAGGAATTAGGTCTAAACCCAATTCATTTGCACCCGGAAGAGATAGAAAAAGAGGAGATTTTCTCTAACTAGTTGATGAAAATGGCACCCATTCCATACGCTGCACATCGTGGATATCAGATCCAGATGTTCAGGAGGCCAACCAACACAGGACCACCGGTATGTACCTGAAAATGAGCTCTTGAAATTTATTTTTGCATGTAGTTTTAGGCGTTTGTTAAGCAAATGCAGTGCATCGTGAACGATGCATATGCCATCATATTCGTCGCATTTGACTGCGACACGATGCATGTGCGAAAACACGCCTAGGCTAGGTTAGGCAGTTTAGGGATTAAACGCATTTGAATGACAATGCACCACATGTGTATTCATGCAATGCATCTGCATTAGGAATAGACGCATGTGTGGTAGTGAACAACATATGCATTGTTGAGACACATATGTAGCAGATAGGTAGGTTGATGAAACTGCACCGCATGAGGTTTAATGAACCACATGTGCACTAGGCGAAGTGGGTGTGGGAAAATATGTGATGCATGTGAGGCTCCATGCAACGCATTTGCAAAAATGCACTGCATCTGTAAAAGTGAGCCGTATTTGATTGGTAAAATTTTCAAAAAAAATTTGTCTAAGGAAAACTTGAAAATTCTTGACATCATGGTTTAAATGCAGGTGGTTGTAGATCCTATATATACGCGGGAGCCACGTCTGGACACATTTGATCTCAGAGATCGGTTGACGAGTGCAGAGATTTGACTTCTATGGTGATTGGGCCTACGTCATTGTTTGTCGATGCCCACTATTCGGGTGAATAGGGGGATGTTGACGGCATTATGCGAGCGATGGCATTATGAGTAATCATTCTTTCACTTCCCGACTGGGGAGGCCAGTGTCACATTGGAGGATGTGTACAGGATCTTGAGACTACCTATTAGGGGAGAGCGGGTCATGTATGATACCCAACGAGGATTGAACGAGTTGGCGAGGTTCTATCAGGTAGATGATATCAGTAGGCTCAACATCGAGCACTATGAGATCAAATGGCCAATGTTAGTAGATAGATACAACTAGATTGATTGTATTTTATGTACATTGATTGGGGGGATAGTTCTTCCAGATAGACGGGGTCATGGATTTCTAGTGGGATGGGGTGCTATGTTGGTTGGCATGTTAGAGAGTGAGACTAGTTATGCATGGGGTCCATGTCTACTTGGGATGTTATACTTTCATCTACACAACATTGCTTACAGAGATGCATAGTCATTCAGCTGTGGGACTACACTGCTGATGTTATGGGGTTGGGAGAGGATAACTATTTTTCGTCCTCCAGTTACTGTAGAGAGACCAGAGAGATACCCTTACATGTTCCGATATATAGGACACATTACTTAGACACATGTGGGAGACACAGGGTATTGGCGACATGCATTGGACATTCTGGACCAGTTTACTTGGAGACCTTACATGGATTGTGAGGAGTGGGTGGATGAGGAGGTACATTTGGTATTCTATAGACAAACATAGTACCTTATTAGGAGGACTGTTTCTAGTGTTCATATCATTGAGCGACACTTTCCAGACAGAGTTCTGAGATAGTTCGATGAGGTTCAGGATGAGCCTCAGAGTAGAACAGAGTTTTCTCAATCATCCAGAGAGGTTCCGTATTGGGGACCTATGATACCAGTAGCTACTACTATGGCAGAGATACAGGAATTACAGGCAGTATAGTGGGGTTGGAGAGATGGAATAGCTGACCCAGGGACTACAACTGCATATGATGCATGGTGGGTAGAGCATCAACTTGATCCTTATAGATCCGGATCAACCGACACCTATTGAGAGACGAGGCACAGGACCTAGAGGACATCAGAGAGGTGGAGGTGCTAGAGTAGGGAGAGTTGGTGGGAGAGATGGTGATGGTAGAGGTGGTAGATGAGGTCGGAGAGGATGGAGAGGGGGTCGGGTAGGTGCACTATCACCTATCCGTGAGGCAGCAGTAGAGGATGTACCGATGGTAGACATTGGAGGGGGAGTGGATATACAGGCTGTGGGTGAGCATGCTGCAGAGGAGGTAGTGGTAGAGGAGCGTGCAGAGGTAGATGTTGGAGTAGAGGATGTTGGAGAGGATTTAGATGTGGACATGGCTATAGACCCTCTGGGTGTTTTGGCAGGATACAAAGAGGATGATGTAGAGGATGATATTGAGGATGACGTTGAGGAGGATGCACCGATGGAGGAGCAGGAGAGAGAGCTCAAAGATTAGATTGTGGAGGGGAGATGGGAGGAGGATGCTCATAGGGATGGTGAGAGGGAGGCTTTGGAGGAGAGACTCAGACTTATGATGATAGAGTTTGATGCAATGAGGCTAGAGAGAGACAGTGCCTACTCAGAGAGGGATAGTGCATATGTAGAGAGGGATAGTGCTCGTTTAGAGAGGGATAGTGCACTTATGGAGAGATATCAGGCTATAGTGCAGAGACATGAGATAGAGCAGTAGTTCATAGAGGTTAGACACCTTTATAGTGGGTCCTCATGTGATGTCATGGTGAGGGAGTTAGTCAGATCGATTGAGAGAGCTATGTACTACAAGGATCTATATGAGGCAGCAATGCCAATAGAGAGATGAGCTCCTACATTTTCAGAGCTGCGCAGTTAGAGCAGGGGTGATACTAGGAGTTAGAGGATAGAGAGTACTGAGGGGGTGGTAGGACCATGGAGGGCAGGTCCATATGAGAGGCCTTCCACCTCACAGAGAGCACCTTCGAGTCTTTTCCCACCACCTTCATCACGTGACGGCAGTGGTAGCGGGACACGATGACAGGGCCATTATACATGTAGATATTATATTTTTGATCAGAGAGCCTACGAGCTCATGTTTTATTTATGGTTTCATTCAGACATTGTACTGTGACACACTATTTGGAGCGATATATATATATATATATGATTTTGGTCTACATGATTATGTTTCCTAGATGATGTATGTACATGTGTTAGAAATGTATGCTTCTATATGTTATGAGTTATGCATTTTATAATATCATGGATGTCTTAATTTACTTATGATAATGGATGCAAATGTTCTATATGATGTTTATTTACATGTGATGGTAATACGTACATACAATGTTTACATTATGTATGTTATGATGATGAAATGCCTATTATGTAATGTGTAAAATTCAATGCAACTATGTGAAACACTTATGGAATGTATGCCAATGAAAATGATCTAATGTTTTTATTGTGTCACAGGACTCTATCATTATGGTGAAGAAGAGAAATGTTAGGATGATATGAATTCAGAATATTAGTAGGAAATAATGGAGGTTGATTGATTGAGAAAATGATCTAATCTTCGATATAGTGCCAAAATATTCTATGCTTGCTTGTTATCATCATTGGGAGGGACATGACACAGATGGATAGTACACACTATGATATGAGATAGACCATAGTGTACAAAGTCATCCATCTGTGAAAAACGGACAGTCATAGACAAGGAGTGTCTTAACTCATACTAAGGATAGTATTGCCCTAGTCGTTTTATCGAGACAAACCATAGACAATAGACAAATAAAAGACGCATCATGAGACGTCATTGCTCCTCTAAATACTTGATAGGACATCCTTGAGGAAAATAGTAACATGACTCAAAAACCAATGTTTTAAAAAGACAGTTGACAGACAATAGCCTAAGAAAAAAGAGTCCTAAGACATCGTAGCTTCTCTAAATCCTTCAAGGGACATCCTTGAGAAAGATAGTAATCGGACTAAATTCACAAATCGATAAAAAGATAAGACAAAATAAGATATAAATTCATAAAGCCAAATAAAAGTATTTGCCAAAACTTGATCTTGTGGGATTGTTTGATGTTGATGTTTGATATAGTGTAATGTGAGAGATGACACATACCGCATAAGACGTTGAGTCTAGTTTCAACTTGGTGACTTCTGTATAAGGCATGGAAAAGCCTGGTTTCAAAAAGACACGTGTCGTATAAGACGTTGGAGCCTGATAATGTTGAAGTGACAAGCTACATGAGACTATGACAATTTGATGATGTCTGTTGACAAGAAAGACATATCTTGTGTAAGACATAGGTTGATCGCTTTGACAATGTCTTTGATATTGACTTGATGACTGTTTGAGATGTTGACTTGTTGATGCATGACTTGTTTTGATTCCTTGACTGATAAAAGTGTGTGTGTGGACAATGTATGACATGAGATGATACCTTAAACTATTACATGTAACTTGTGTGAGAGTGGTTGTGAATGAACTCTATTGGACTAACCTAGTGTGGTCTCGGGAGCTCATCAATTGATTAGCCTTGCCTATGTTGTACACACAGAGACCTCATAGTTCAACACGACCAATGACTTTGAATATACAAAGAGTCATGATTTAAATGTGTGTGTGATACATGAAAAACTTAGGCTGACAGACCTAATTCCTTGGGGGCACATCAATTGATGGCCTTGCCTACGTCCCAGTCACAGAGGCAACGTAGTTCGACTATGATTGACTAACTTAACATGACTAACTTGACTCTTTTTTTCAGTATTTTCTGACATGTTTTGATTTTTTTTTGGATTTTTGAAGTTTTCTAATGTTTTTGGGATTTTTTCAGTATATTTTCGATTGTGTGACGTTATGTACAAGGTGTTAGGGCATAGAACAAGGATTTTCCCCAAGTTGGGAATAAGATTTGGAAGATGGAGTGGATAATGTGACGAAATGGACGCTAGATGTCAATTGTTCCGAGGAATGGATAAGACAACTATTTATTATGAAAGATGGTGAAAAAGTTTGAATAGAATGATGGTAGACGAAAGAGCGAGCTTGACTACACATGGTGCCTGTTTGCCAAGTTTTCACCATGGTACTTATCCATAGCGGCACCGAAGTGGTTTTCACTATTGGATGGATTTATTTCTCTTTACTTTTCTGATTTTCTCAAATTTTTTGGTTTTTTGGTTTTTTTTTGTATTTTTCTAGATTAAGACACGGATTCTCAGAATCTAAGCATAGAACCTCTTTAGATGCAGAATGTTGATAGGTGACAAAAGCGGCTCTCCTTCAGGAGTAGAGAGTTGGTATGCTCCTGATCCAAAAGCTTTAGTGACAATATAGGGCCCCAACCAGTTAGGTTCAAATTTACCTGGTTTCTCTCGTTCAGCTTGGTTCTTAGGATTCTCCATTAATACCAGGTCACCAATGTCAAAGTGTCTATTGAGAACCTTCCTATTGTAGCTATGACGAAGACGATTCTGAAATGTTTGTAAATGATCTAATGCTTTATGTCTTCGCTCATCCAGCAATTCTAACTCTTGTAACCTGGAGACACAGTACTCTTCATCGTCAATATGACCCTTCAAGGATACCCTAAGAGAAGGTATTTCAACCTCGATAGGTAAGATAGCTTCGGACCTGAATATGAGGGAATATGGAGTGGCACCGGTGGGAGTACGGATGCTTGTGCAATAGGCCCATAAGGCAGGATTAAGCTGTAGGTGCCAATCACGACCAGAGTCATTGACAGTCTTCTTAAGGATTCTAACAATGGTCTTATTAGATGCCTTGGCTTGGCCATTAACTTGTGGGTAATATGGGGTGGAGAAATGGTGTTTGATGTGGAATTCCTCACATAAATGGTGTACTTCTTGGTTCTTGAAAGGGCGTCCATTATCTGTGATTATGGATTGGGGTATACCATATCGAAAAATGATATAGTTTAGGATAAACTTAGATATTTGTGTGCTAGTGATGTAGGTCATGGGAATAGCTTCAATCCATTTGGTGAAGTATTTGGTCGCGGTAATGATGAATTTATGGCCATTGGATGATGGAGGGTGTATCTTACCTATGAGGTCAAGTCCCCATTGGGCAAAGGGCCATGGTGAAGTAATTGGATGAAGTTCCTGCACTGGCACTCTTATCAAGTCTCCATGTATTTGACATTGTCTACATTTCTTTACAAAGATGTATGAGTCTTTCTCCATTGTAGGCCAATAATAACATAGTCTCATAATCTTATGGGCTAAAGTAGGACCACTCGAATGAGATCCGCATATACCCTCCTGTACCGGTCGCAAAGTTGTTTGTGCTTCCTCAACATCGAGACATCTCATTAGGGCGTTATCTAAGGTACGTCTATACAGGGTTTCTCCGATGATGGTGTACTTAGCTGACTTTCAGATGAAGGTTCGGTGCTGGTTATTAGACAAGTCTTGAGGTAAGGTTTGGTCAGTGAGATAGTCGAATATGTCTTTATACCAAGGAGACATAGGACCAACAATGGTACACACCATCGCAGTATCAGGGACATCATAGGCGGGGACCAACAACTGTTCAACCAGAAATTCAAACTTAGGCACATTACTCAGAATATCCAAAAAGGAACCCACGGTTGCCATAGCATCTGCAACTCAATTCTGGATACGTGGTATTTGTTGAAAAGTAATTTTATTGAAATACTGCTTGAAACTATCAGCCATACACTTGTAAGGGGCAAGCATCTCATCCTTAGTCTCATAATCATCATTTGCCTACCGGATTACCAGTTGAGAGTTGCCAAAAACATGTAGGCTCTTAATTTTCCACTAAGCTGCCATTTTTAACCCTATCACTAAAGCTTCATACTCTACTATATTGTTGGTACAAGGGAAAGCAATCTTAAATGATTTAGGAATGGTATCACCTTGAGGTGTAACAAATAGGATACCAGCTCCTAAACCAAGATTTGTATGTGACCCATCAAAGTATAGCTTCCATTCGGTTTTAATGTCGATGTTGAAGAGAAATTCAATAGGAAAATCTACCACTAATGGATGATCTGCCTTCATAGGTGCATCGGCCAACTGATCTGCAATCACCAATCCTTTTATATCCCTCCTCTCAACATACTGAATGTCATACTCACTAAGTATCATATCCCATTTAGCCAATCATCCTGTTAATGCTGCCTTACTTAGAAGGTACTTAAGTGGATCAATCTTTGCAATTAACATTGTTTGTCGATTGAGCATATAGTGCTGAAGTTTTTGGGTAGCAAACACTACTGCAAGATAGGCACGTTCTATATTGTTGTAATTCAATTCATATCCCACTAAGGTACGATTGATGTAATAGACTACTCTCTCATGACATTGATCATCGTGTTGTGCAAGAAGAGCCCCTAATGCCAACTGAGTTGCTGAAATGTATAATATCAATGGTTTTCCCTCTGTACGTGGCATTAAGACTGGTGGAGTAAGAAAATAGTCCTTGATTTGCTGGAAGGCTTCCTAACATTTAGGTGTCCACACAAATGGTACTCCTTTCTTGAGTAGATGTTGAAATGGGTGTATTTTATCTTCCAGTTGTACTATGAAACGCCTAATGGACTGTAATCACCCTTGTAGGGTTCTGAGTTGACGAATGCTAACTGGAGGAGGCATTTCTATGATAGCTCTTACCTTCTCTGGATCTACTTCAATGCCTCTTCGAGAGATGATATACCCTAATAGTTTCCCTGATTTCACTCCAAAGACACACTTCTTTGGATTTAGCCTGACATTGTAATTCTCTAGCCTCTGGAATATCTTGTCTAAAACCTTCAAATGATCTTCCCTTGTTTCTGATTAAACTATAATTTCATCTACATAATCTTCCATGAGAGTATGTACAAAGTCATGGAAAATCGTAGTCATTGCCTATTGATAGGTAGCTCCTGCATTCTTAAGGCCAAACGACATAACATTCCAATAGTATGTGCTCCATGGACACATGAAAGTTGTCTTGTGTTGGTCTTCAGCTACTATTTTAATCTGGTTATATCCCGAGAAACCATCCATGAGGGATAGCATCTCGTATCCTACTGTCAGATCTACTATCATGTTGATATTTGGAAAAGGGAAGTCATCCTTAGGACATGCCTTATTGATGTCTCTAAAGTTTGTGCAAATGCGAATGCCCCCAGTTGGTTTAGTCACTAGTACTAGATTTGATATCCAATCTGCATAGTCGATTGTCCTTATGAATCCTACATCCAAGAGTTTATTAAGTTCTGCCTTAACCAATAGACCAATTTGCGGATGCATTTTCCTTAACTTCTATTTGACTGGCTTAATACATGGCTGTAGTGGTAAATGGTGCAATATTAGGTTTGGATCCAACCCAGGCATGTCAGCATACAACCACGCAAAGTTTATCTGTCTCTTTGTGAAGAAGTCCTTAAACTCATATTTTTCTGTCTCTGTTAAAGAAGCTGCAAAATATACCTTTCGAGGATTCTCTTTTGTACCTATGTTGACTTCAAAAGATTCTTCTACTAGCATCGGTGACTTTCCCTGTTCAACGGGCAGAATATTTAAACCTCTATCCTTGGGTGCCTCTATGAGGTTTTTTCCCTCGGATACGTCCTTTATTTTGACTTTTTCTTCATCCAAAGGCACCTTTCGGTTTTCACCTAGGGACTCATCATTTTCTTTTTCATTGTCTTTTTTCTTTTTATTCTCATTTTTGCGACTAGAGGTGTAAATAGACTCCCCAAAATATGCGTTGTCGTCCAAGTCTATGGTAAAACCTGCTTTATGATCCCCTCTTGGTATGCCTTCTCTAAGTCCCATGAACTTAGCAATTGCTTCGTTGTTCTCGAATGTATCTATGATAAGTGTACCTTGTTGATCCTAGTCGATAAGTTCAGGATATATAAGGGGCATGTCATCATCGGAGTTTTTAAAGGTAGCTGCTGACAAGGTGAATATAGAATGGTTGACATGGTCACAAAAGGTTTTGGACTAACTCCTTATTCTTCTTCCTAGGGGTAGGTATACTCTAATGTGGGACTATAGTAAGGGCAGAATCGTCAGAAGATGGTTTGTCAAGTGCCCAAGATCCGCGATCAAGGGTTTCCCAATAATAGTTCTTTTGCCATTCTTCTTTGGACAAGTGTTTCTTAGGACGAGGACTAGATGGTTTTGGTATAGGTTTCATGTTTAGGTCCAATTCTCCAAATAGGGCATCTATGTTCATGGTACTGGTAGATGAAAGGGAATCCTATTCACAATCGCTTGAGTAAGGGGATTCATCGTAAACTGGAGGTTTGTCATAAACTGGGGGAAGTGGTTCATGAGATATCTCAATGTCTGTGCAAGCACTCACTTCCTCTTGAAATGGTGACGAAGTACCAAGAAACCCAATTCTAAGGGGTTGACACCCTAGCCCTAGGTATTTCGGTCGTGGGTAGACAATGATCGGTTTCGTCCTTCCTTTCTGATATAGTCCTAACCCACTGTGCCTGTCATAGCCTTCATTTTGCATTATCTTTTTTCCATACTGGTCCTTAGCTATTTGAATAGACAGGGAGGGGTATTCATGTTCTTCTTGATACAACTAGGAATCAACTTGATCCACAATTTCTTCACTTAACTCTCCCCATTTTGTCAATTTCATTGTAGGGGGGACATGAAATGTGATCAATGATTGTCTTCTATCTGCCATTGGCAAGCCATATGCCTTAGGTGGAATCAATTGACTAGCACAGTATGATGCCTTTATATTATATTCGCCACAGCCCTTGTCTTGGATCTCGAGTTGAGGAGTGGATGATGGTGGTTTGAATGAAATGGACTTAGTGAGATGTGATGGGTCAACGTATAGTGATAAAGTGGATGATGAAGCTTCTTGGTTAACTAGTACTTGTCATTGTGGAATATCCCTTAGGCTTATACAATACTGAAAAGGATCTGGATCACCATCAAACATGATCTATGTGACATTATAGGGGAACTTAAGACATTGGTGATATGTTGAAGGTACAACTTTCATTGTGTGTATCCAAGGTCTACCTAACAACAAGTTGTACAGAAGGGTGAGATCCAAGACTTGGAAGCTGGTGTTCATGATTGCTGGGCCAATTCTTATAGGGAGTGTGACAACTCCTTTGGATAATCTTTCCTCATCATCATAAGCCTTGATGACTATACTCTTAGACGTATCTATGCATTCTTCTGAGAATCCTAATGCCTTAACCAATTTTAGGGTACACGGGTTCAAACCTGCTCCTTCGTCTACCAAGACTTGTCAGACTTTATTTTGATGGACTAAGACTTCAAGATGTAAGGGGTCATTATGATAAGACTTCTCAGTTGAGTAATATTGTTGGGAAAATGTGGCATGATGCGAGTTGGTCAAATATCCCACCATTTCTTCGAATTGATTGACATCTAAGTCTATAGGAACAATTGTGTTCTATAGAGCTTTGTCAAGAATGGCTCGATGCTCAGGTGATAAATTCAACAATTCCAAGATAGATATTTGTGCAGGGGTTTTACTCAATTGATCAAGAAGGTTGTACTTAAACTTGGAAGCTTGCGTAGGTGGCTCAGAAGAAGAAGGTCCAAGAATAGTGATCTTAGTTCTGCATGTGTTCACATTAAATTTTGGATGCTTCTTAATGATGATGGTATTGACATTCTCATTTGCAGCTCGGAGGTGATTTATGATCGTTCCTTTACCATAGTCATACTTGGTATTGTTATAATTGGCTGATGGATTCTTGGGTCCTGAATTGGAGGCTTTTCCTTTTGTGTGGTCATGTAATGGGTCTGTGAAGACCTTATGATCACTGTTCTTGGTGTTTTTCTGTGCACTGACCTCTATGGTTCCGTTTTCAACAAAGTCTTGTATAATATTCTTGAGTTGGCAACATTTTTGTAGGTTGTGTCCTTTCATTCGATGATAGTCACAAATAGAGTTATCGTCCCACCATGAAGGTTTGAACTACCCAGGATCATACTCTCTTGGTTCCAAAGGTTTGATGAGATTATGTTTAATCAACTCTTTGAAAATTGTCTCGATTGGTTGTCCTAAAGGTGTAAATTCATGTGTAGGAAATCTCCGTTGTGGTCATTGTTGTTGTGAATTTTGGACATAGTTGGCTGTATGATCTGGACTATTCATCATGTCTGGATTGGAATTGTAACCTCTAAGTGTGATAACTAGTCCCGTATGTATGTTTTTAGCATCAACAATGTCCTCATTTGTAACATTTTTGTTTCTAGACCAGAATTTACTTCTATGATTTGGCGCGTTCTGATGTTGGACAACCAGATTCTTGCTTGGTACCTTAATTTCTCCTTTGTCTATAAGGCCTTTTTCAAGGATGATGCCATTTTGCACCAAGTCTGAGAATGAAGTACAACAGTGTACCCTTAAATCACTTCACAGTTTTGGGTTGATTTTTTCTAAGAATATCATGACCTTTTGCTTTTTGGGTATTTCAACTAGACATTTGCTAGCTAGACTTCTCCATCTCTGAAAGAAAGTGGTGAAAGTTTCACCATCTTCTTGTGTCATGTGGCACAAGGTTGCTATTGTTACTTCCTTGTCTAAGTTAAAGGCAAAATGTTCGACAAACTTCTCAGCTAATTCACCCCAGGATCATATACCATATGGTAATTTAGAAAACCATTCCAGTCTTACCCTGACAAGGGTTTGTGGAAATAGTCTCATCAAGTATGTGGGGTCATACAATATGTCCATGCATGCTATTGAGAATTCTCTAATGTGTTCCAAAGGATTCTTTCTCCCATTATACTTAGGAAAAATTGGTATAATGTATCCATGGGGGAAAGGTGTCATATAAAGCGCTTTGTCAAATGGACATGGACATAGGTCTTGCGCTAAGATAGTTCATTTTCCTGACAAAGACATATTGTCCATTTGTTGTTGAAGAGTTTGCATTTGATTTTGAAGGATATCTACTTGTGTCAAGGACATGTTGTTTGCATTGTTTGGATCAATGTAGGTGTTCTGATACGCCATGTTTTGTGACGGGTTGTGATCTGCTGTGGGAATATATCCGGTTAGAATGTTCTGATTTGGTATAGGGATATTCCTTGTCTGAATGGCCTGAGTTGGTATAGGAATGCTTCCTATCTGAGTGGTCTGATTTGGTATAGGAATGCTTCTTTTCTGAAGGATCTAATTTGGTATAGGTATATTTTCACCAACTTTGGATCTCTTACTAGTCGTGTTGGTGCCAAAGGGGTTGGAGGAAGTTGCCCCCACAGTAAATTGTAAACCTTGTGTTATGTTGAAAGGGGTTATGTTTACAATTGATGATGTTTGAGTTGGTATGCCAGTTGGTATCGCTATGGTAATCTGGGGAATAGAAATAGTTGATGTCGCAGTTTGTGTTGGTTGAGTAGATTGTGTTTGCAAAGTACGAATATCAAATCCTGGTGGTAGTTTGGCACCTTCTACTAGCAACTTTTCCAGATAGCGTTGGGGATCATTTGCCAAACATTCA
>CM021108.1:57582666-57675774 GCA_007115665.2 Sequoiadendron giganteum | reverse complement strand
TCAAAGTACAACTAGTTTATGGAGTTTGAGGTATGTGTCTTGACAAGGAGTTATTTTTGTACATATTGATGAATCAATTCCCAACATCAACAACAATATATTCCCCTATTTAGAAATCAAGTTAAATATCACATTTTATTTAATTATTTTTCATAAATTTAGTTTTGTTCATTTATTTTTCTATCTCCAATGTAACTCTCAAAATTTTATTATTGTTTAGTTATTTTCCCCAGGTAATTTGTAGTGGTATGTATTTATTTTTGACACATTTATTTGGAAAAAATGGAATTCCTAGATGACCTAGGGCTTTGGGCATATAGTTTATTCATTCTTCAATATCGTTGCAAAACTACCTTATTTGATTGCATAATTTGTAGATCTCATTAGGATATGGATTCTCTTATATTTGTGCATTATTTCTATATGTTATTTAGGGATTTTCTTTTCATTATGAGATCCTATTTTCATCCTACCCCACTCACCCTTATTCTTTACTCCAAGACATTACTTGTTGATTTATTTATAGAACAAATCATTTATTGAGATTTTTTTATCTAATATCTTCTTACCTTTTAATATCAATTTTATTTTAGGATTTTGGGGGTTGTTTCTAGGTTAAGATATCATCTATATCCCCACCTTAAAAATAAGTCCTTGTTTAAATCCTCAAATGATCCAATGTGTTGATAATGATATATTTGATTGTATTAGTGTGGTTACTATTATTGTAACTCTTAATATTTATATTAAGGTTGAAATTTTTTATTAGAGAAACATTTGGAGTAATAAAATTGGTCTCGCACATTTGGTTGAGGCCTTTCATGATTTAGTATTTAACACATTATATCTTTTAGAATTGCTTCAAGGAATTGGTGCTAAGGCTACATCTTCTAGTTCCTTAAGTGGGACATCTTCCCTTCTTCATCCTACCCAATCCACTTTTTATTTTTAACCTGATTATTTTATTCCTTGGTTTTTTATGCCTCTTTCTACACCTCCCACTTCTATTTTGGATATAACTATTATGACTCTTTGTTAGTGTAGGTTTTTATTTTCCTAGTGGGATAATTTGTTTTCCCTTAGTTATAGGTTTTTCCTACACTTTTGTTAAGTTTTCTTAGGATAATAAAGTGATTTTATTATTTAATAACTAGGAGATAAGTGATGTGGTGTCCCCTTATTTAAAGGGTGGAACACTTTTCACTTTTGGTGGCATCCTCTACTTTTGGTGGGTGATTCATATTGGTTGGAATTTTCACCTCCATCCTCTCCTTAGTTCTATAGAAATTCACTACCTAGCTTGTATTTTTAATCTTGGAAGCTCTTAATACGATTCTGTCATCTTGACATTGCATCTCTTAGAGTTCTGGTTTGCATCATTTATATTTATCAAATTTATGTAGCTTTGAATTTCTCTTATAAAGTTCCTTGGGTTATTCAATCTATTTCAGATTTCTAACATGGTATTGTTAACTACTGAAAATGCACCCTATTGAACCTGGTGTTCAACACCTCAGTGTAACATGGGAAGACCTCTAAAGCTGTGGGTTACTTGTAGGTAGAGGTCAACCTCCAGAGAAGGCCGAATTCCTATGGTGCTATCTGAACTACTGACTGATAAGTAAAAGGAAGAAAGACATTTATAAAAATGAAGGTAATTTATTTTTATGGTGATGCACCTAATTGAAGTCAGGACTACAAAATTTAGAAAATTTAACACTTTGATTATAATGATTGTAAACTTAGAAAAGGGTTTGCACAACTTATTTTTGTATGTCATTGAATAAGTATTTCATAACAAGGTCTTAATGCTTAGACTTTTAGAAGGAAAATGGATTCACAACTACAAGCCATTTACAAAAAATCAGACACAAACTATGACCTACAATAAAAATATCTTGCATAAAGGTGCTGAATGAGATGAAGCTATAATGAAACGATAATAGCTCACAAATAACTTCGGTGAAATCTCTGTGATGCACACAATGAAGCAAATTAAAAGAAGGCAAAAAATTCCTAAGAAATCATTAGTGCTCAAAGGTCTCTACTGTATTCCATATCCAAGCTTGAGTTACAAAATATGTTGAAGTTTGATAAAGGACTGTAGAATCACTATCTTCAGAAATCTGCCAATTTAGAAAACTATCAAATGAGTTACAAAAGTGGCTAAGTAGCCAAGCTCCAAACAGTTCCACCAAAAAAGGAACTAGAAGCATCTTGGGTCGGATGCAACAATAAACCCACAAATTTATTCCCTAGATTATCTCCAAAAGGCTTCAAATGGTTGAAAAAGTCATACAAGACTTAATCAAAACATAAACACTTCTCAAAAGTGCCTCAAACTGAGTCAAAAAGGTCTAAATTCACTCTTACAAAGATGAACCACTCCCTAGATACCCTCCTAATGTTTGCAAACTTCTCACAACTCCCCTCCATTCATGGCATATGTTCTCAAACTGCAATAAGTGCCCAAATATTCTCTCCCTAATGTAAATCAAACATATCTTCTTCCTTTTTTGTGTCACACGTTGAAAAACTCATCACTTTCTTTTCTCTTTTTTTTTTTGCATTTTAAAAAATTAATAATTTTGATGAAGTAATTTATAATGCATTACGTGATCAAAATTTGTTTACATCACAATTAATGCAAAAAAATTACAAGAGAATACAACTAAGTCCTAGGAGACTTAGATACTTATGCCTAAGAGAAAACAAAAAACATAAGAAGCCCATGAGGTATTAGTTGACACTCCATTAAAATAAAAGATGGTTAAAAACAACTCCCATCGCCTATAAGGAAACTAGGGTTTCAAACCCTAAAGCCAAACATGGGAAAAGAAAATGAAACTGTCACTCAATTGGCATGTCGATGCCTTAGAAAAACTTCTAGCAGTCGCCAAGGGTTTCCTCAAGCTTCACCTGCAATTCATGGAGAACTGTAGCTACTGGGTAAGACTTTTGTCCGCCGTGCATCTCTGTAGCTTTATTTTCTTATTTGCTTTGTTCATAGGAAGATACAATGCATTACTCAATGAGATATATATGCAGATCCTTTTGGTTCCATCATATTCAACCTAGATTTGAAATCCATGAACTCCATACATATTCCTTGTGCTCACGGGTTCCTCCTTTGTCACAATAAACCCCATACATATTTCTTGAGCTCGGCACCTACAAAAGCATCTCTTTGCCTTTTGCATGGGCCATGTGCTCATTCTGGAAACTCTACATTTTAAAGGTTGACTATGTGTTATTTTTTCCCTCTATTGGTTAATACCATCATGACATCTAGTTTCTTGCAAACTGGGTGCTTAATCCTTTTCTCCCTTTGTGCAGGCCTGTGCTCCCTGCAGATTCTCCATGATATTCCACTGGTTTGCCATGAGTTCATATGTGGATCTACTGGCATCTTGAGAGCTTCACCAACATTTTCCTGTATACTTTTATATATCTCATATAGATTTAGGCATTTATGCACATGAATAAAGGATCTGGGCCACGACCATACTGGGTATTTCTTTTATGTATATTATGTGCACCTTTACAATCTGAAACTCCTTTAAGTCTTTCTATAAAACAAAGGTGACCGTGTTTTAATGGTTGTCACAAGGAAGCGTTCATTGAACTGTCACACTTGTATTCATACATTGAAACTATCCATTCATTCATGAGTGTTAAGGCTACAAGAAGACTGTCATCCCATCTCCATATGTCTTACTTGCAGCCCTGATCCTATAGCATTCCTCCTTGATATTGATTGCTCACTTTGTTGCATTCTTAGATCAGTATTGTTATTGTCATCTTTATTGCCTTATCACTGTGCACTTAAGGAGAGCTTTCTTCTTAACAATATTATAAGTTTCTTCATGATGGTTGTGACCGTCCTCTCAACCCATGGTGAACTGTAGCCAAATCATTCATATGTTACTGGAAGCTCCTCTAGATCTGTTATCTCCTTCTAATGTTGGAAAACTCCACATATGATGCATGTTTAGTCTTATACCCACATCTATCTACATGCTTATTATTGTCAGCAACATTAGTTAAAAAAAAAATTGTCACTAACATACAGGCCCACATGACTATCATAAGTGTTTCTCTTCACAGATTGTTATCCTAGTGACAATTGTCAACAAACAACTCCCTGCAAAGCATTATGAACTTTTGGGAGACAAAACTTGATCAATTAACTCCTTTATACTTGCTTAGTTTATATGACATTGCAGTTCCATTGTATACATACTTCCATGACATGGTAACTTTGTTTTGTATGCCCCAAAGCTAAAAGGTTGTGCATAAAAAATGAGCTCGGCTCAACCCTCATGGGAGCCACATTTACTCCACTCATTTGATTTAAATCATATTTTCACCTGTAGCTGCACATGAAACAAACAGATTAGAAATAAAATATTTTCCAGATTTATGATCATTTCTTTCCCTCTCTTCACTTTGACAGGAGTGACTTATAGCTTATCTGATGCATGCAGAAGATAGTTTATACATTAGTGGGTGGATATGTATGTAGGATCGAAGACTGTTTATTGTTTAGAGCTCTACTCTAACCATTGCAATTATTTCAGGTGCAGGATATGAAGACTGAGAACTGGAGAGGAAACAAAACAAGCAACCTGGAGCTGAGGACCATGCAAGATGGGAGACCCAAACCAGTCATCAGGCAATAACTAGCCTCCCTCCCTATATTTGCATCTTTATTTCCTTTCAATCCATTCTTGTATATATTGCATTCTATGCACATGAGACAAGCTATATCTCATGGCTTGTGTGAGATAGATGTTAACTTTGAATCAATAAAGAATTCCTTTAAGCAATTTTGTGTGAATCTTTTCAATATTGTATACATTTTTATAAATGCAATAATCCATTACTAAAAATAAAAGCTTCTTGATTCTTATGTTTATACTCCTGAATGCAATATAGGGAAGACTAAAAATGAAATGCACCTCACTTTGTTTTTTGCCAAAACTTAACCAATAAGCTCAACTTGATTTGAGCTGTAAGTGAAAAATGGGTAACAGGTATCAGAGCTTTTATTTTGAGAATTCTAAGTTTATAGTGTAAATGATAGATTTAAAAGGATGATCTTTTGATATGAGATGGATGGATAATCTGCAACTAGAATAACAATGTTAATACTAATCTAAATAATAATCTAAAATCAAACAACAAAGAATGAATAAGTAAACATAATAAAATAAACAAATTAATGGAAAGCTCTCACCGAATATGTGTTCACTCCTTCAAATTATCTTGATTGCTCTTCTCCATTTTTCCTTTTCAGTATTCTTGCCCTTTGATTTCTATGTTTGAATGCAAGCATAACTTTGTTGAGTGTCTAAGCAAAATATCGAAGATAAGTCTCTTCTCAAAAGTGTATGATTTTGGGAGGAGGAATAATGATAATGACATGCCATTTTATAGATTTTGGGTTTTTGAACGATCGGCTCAGATTGAAAGAGAGATCGATGGATGAGATTGATGAATGCCATGCGATGTGAGTTTTGTCTCAGATAGAATGTGAGTTCGAATATGAGTCAAGAAAGACTGCAGGATAAAGACCACGTTAGAACGTGAGTTAGAACACGAGTTCAAAATCTTAATCTTCAAAAATAGAAGAAATACACTTTGTATGCAAAAGACAAAATTAGAAATTGAAGAATAATGCATTCGAATGCAAACAAGAGTTAGAACTAGTTAATCGAATAGTTGTGATAGAGAGTCTTCTTGCAGAGATAAACAGGTGTTGATCCTAGAGATAACTGGAGAACTAAAAATAGATCTCGAGTCAGAAGGTGAGTGAATGACTTAGATAACTGATTGATAGAAGAATGTGACATAGATAATTAAATATGAATTAAATGCTAATTTAATTCAACATTCGAAAATGAATTGAATTTAATTAAATAAATAATTTTATTTAATTTGACTTTTTGAAAAGGATAATATAAATAATCAAATAATAAATATTTAATTATAGATAAAAGGGGTTAAATGAATAATTAAATAAGGATATTTAATTATAGTTGGAAAAGTATGATAAAGGGGTAATTTAAATAATAAATTATTTAATTGATAGATAAAGGGTGAAGAATTAATTAGTTCGCAACCTAATTAAATAAATATGATTTATTTAATTAATCAAGTTGAATAAAGATTATTAATGAATTAATGAATTAATTAAAAAGGGGTATTTAATTAATAGAGGAAATATGTGTTAGAAAGGTTAATTAAATAATAAACATTATTTAATCAAGACAATGGACTATAGAAAATTATGTCGAATGTGCACTCGCAGGCCTAGACCAATTTTCGATATCTACAGTTTTCCCCTCTTTGATACAATGTTGGTACAACATTGTGTCAAAGAAAATATGCCCCGATGATGCCCCAACATGAAACAGGTTAAGGTATGCCCCCTCAAGAAAATTGACAATTTTTGAAAAATTCCAAAAAAATCAGGAAATATTCCCGATAAGTCAATTTGATAGTTAGAAAAGCTATGGAGTTGACAGAATTGAATTTGGAGTTGATACGGATGTATACGGGTCATTTGAAGTTGAGATGTTAAGTAGCCAATAGACTAGGGCTGAGAAAATGCCATTCAAACCCTACCTATAAATAGGAATTAGGTCTAAACCCAATTCATTTGCACCCGGAAGAGATAGAAAAAGAGGAGATTTTCTCTAACTAGTTGATGAAAATGGCACCCATTCCATACGCTGCACATCGTGGATATCAGATCCAGATGTTCAGGAGGCCAACCAACACAGGACCACCGGTATGTACCTGAAAATGAGCTCTTGAAATTTATTTTTGCATGTAGTTTTAGGCGTTTGTTAAGCAAATGCAGTGCATCGTGAACGATGCATATGCCATCATATTCGTCGCATTTGACTGCGACACGATGCATGTGCGAAAACACGCCTAGGCTAGGTTAGGCAGTTTAGGGATTAAACGCATTTGAATGACAATGCACCACATGTGTATTCATGCAATGCATCTGCATTAGGAATAGACGCATGTGTGGTAGTGAACAACATATGCATTGTTGAGACACATATGTAGCAGATAGGTAGGTTGATGAAACTGCACCGCATGAGGTTTAATGAACCACATGTGCACTAGGCGAAGTGGGTGTGGGAAAATATGTGATGCATGTGAGGCTCCATGCAACGCATTTGCAAAAATGCACTGCATCTGTAAAAGTGAGCCGTATTTGATTGGTAAAATTTTCAAAAAAAATTTGTCTAAGGAAAACTTGAAAATTCTTGACATCATGGTTTAAATGCAGGTGGTTGTAGATCCTATATATACGCGGGAGCCACGTCTGGACACATTTGATCTCAGAGATCGGTTGACGAGTGCAGAGATTTGACTTCTATGGTGATTGGGCCTACGTCATTGTTTGTCGATGCCCACTATTCGGGTGAATAGGGGGATGTTGACGGCATTATGCGAGCGATGGCATTATGAGTAATCATTCTTTCACTTCCCGACTGGGGAGGCCAGTGTCACATTGGAGGATGTGTACAGGATCTTGAGACTACCTATTAGGGGAGAGCGGGTCATGTATGATACCCAACGAGGATTGAACGAGTTGGCGAGGTTCTATCAGGTAGATGATATCAGTAGGCTCAACATCGAGCACTATGAGATCAAATGGCCAATGTTAGTAGATAGATACAACTAGATTGATTGTATTTTATGTACATTGATTGGGGGGATAGTTCTTCCAGATAGACGGGGTCATGGATTTCTAGTGGGATGGGGTGCTATGTTGGTTGGCATGTTAGAGAGTGAGACTAGTTATGCATGGGGTCCATGTCTACTTGGGATGTTATACTTTCATCTACACAACATTGCTTACAGAGATGCATAGTCATTCAGCTGTGGGACTACACTGCTGATGTTATGGGGTTGGGAGAGGATAACTATTTTTCGTCCTCCAGTTACTGTAGAGAGACCAGAGAGATACCCTTACATGTTCCGATATATAGGACACATTACTTAGACACATGTGGGAGACACAGGGTATTGGCGACATGCATTGGACATTCTGGACCAGTTTACTTGGAGACCTTACATGGATTGTGAGGAGTGGGTGGATGAGGAGGTACATTTGGTATTCTATAGACAAACATAGTACCTTATTAGGAGGACTGTTTCTAGTGTTCATATCATTGAGCGACACTTTCCAGACAGAGTTCTGAGATAGTTCGATGAGGTTCAGGATGAGCCTCAGAGTAGAACAGAGTTTTCTCAATCATCCAGAGAGGTTCCGTATTGGGGACCTATGATACCAGTAGCTACTACTATGGCAGAGATACAGGAATTACAGGCAGTATAGTGGGGTTGGAGAGATGGAATAGCTGACCCAGGGACTACAACTGCATATGATGCATGGTGGGTAGAGCATCAACTTGATCCTTATAGATCCGGATCAACCGACACCTATTGAGAGACGAGGCACAGGACCTAGAGGACATCAGAGAGGTGGAGGTGCTAGAGTAGGGAGAGTTGGTGGGAGAGATGGTGATGGTAGAGGTGGTAGATGAGGTCGGAGAGGATGGAGAGGGGGTCGGGTAGGTGCACTATCACCTATCCGTGAGGCAGCAGTAGAGGATGTACCGATGGTAGACATTGGAGGGGGAGTGGATATACAGGCTGTGGGTGAGCATGCTGCAGAGGAGGTAGTGGTAGAGGAGCGTGCAGAGGTAGATGTTGGAGTAGAGGATGTTGGAGAGGATTTAGATGTGGACATGGCTATAGACCCTCTGGGTGTTTTGGCAGGATACAAAGAGGATGATGTAGAGGATGATATTGAGGATGACGTTGAGGAGGATGCACCGATGGAGGAGCAGGAGAGAGAGCTCAAAGATTAGATTGTGGAGGGGAGATGGGAGGAGGATGCTCATAGGGATGGTGAGAGGGAGGCTTTGGAGGAGAGACTCAGACTTATGATGATAGAGTTTGATGCAATGAGGCTAGAGAGAGACAGTGCCTACTCAGAGAGGGATAGTGCATATGTAGAGAGGGATAGTGCTCGTTTAGAGAGGGATAGTGCACTTATGGAGAGATATCAGGCTATAGTGCAGAGACATGAGATAGAGCAGTAGTTCATAGAGGTTAGACACCTTTATAGTGGGTCCTCATGTGATGTCATGGTGAGGGAGTTAGTCAGATCGATTGAGAGAGCTATGTACTACAAGGATCTATATGAGGCAGCAATGCCAATAGAGAGATGAGCTCCTACATTTTCAGAGCTGCGCAGTTAGAGCAGGGGTGATACTAGGAGTTAGAGGATAGAGAGTACTGAGGGGGTGGTAGGACCATGGAGGGCAGGTCCATATGAGAGGCCTTCCACCTCACAGAGAGCACCTTCGAGTCTTTTCCCACCACCTTCATCACGTGACGGCAGTGGTAGCGGGACACGATGACAGGGCCATTATACATGTAGATATTATATTTTTGATCAGAGAGCCTACGAGCTCATGTTTTATTTATGGTTTCATTCAGACATTGTACTGTGACACACTATTTGGAGCGATATATATATATATATGATTTTGGTCTACATGATTATGTTTCCTAGATGATGTATGTACATGTGTTAGAAATGTATGCTTCTATATGTTATGAGTTATGCATTTTATAATATCATGGATGTCTTAATTTACTTATGATAATGGATGCAAATGTTCTATATGATGTTTATTTACATGTGATGGTAATACGTACATACAATGTTTACATTATGTATGTTATGATGATGAAATGCCTATTATGTAATGTGTAAAATTCAATGCAACTATGTGAAACACTTATGGAATGTATGCCAATGAAAATGATCTAATGTTTTTATTGTGTCACAGGACTCTATCATTATGGTGAAGAAGAGAAATGTTAGGATGATATGAATTCAGAATATTAGTAGGAAATAATGGAGGTTGATTGATTGAGAAAATGATCTAATCTTCGATATAGTGCCAAAATATTCTATGCTTGCTTGTTATCATCATTGGGAGGGACATGACACAGATGGATAGTACACACTATGATATGAGATAGACCATAGTGTACAAAGTCATCCATCTGTGAAAAACGGACAGTCATAGACAAGGAGTGTCTTAACTCATACTAAGGATAGTATTGCCCTAGTCGTTTTATCGAGACAAACCATAGACAATAGACAAATAAAAGACGCATCATGAGACGTCATTGCTCCTCTAAATACTTGATAGGACATCCTTGAGGAAAATAGTAACATGACTCAAAAACCAATGTTTTAAAAAGACAGTTGACAGACAATAGCCTAAGAAAAAAGAGTCCTAAGACATCGTAGCTTCTCTAAATCCTTCAAGGGACATCCTTGAGAAAGATAGTAATCGGACTAAATTCACAAATCGATAAAAAGATAAGACAAAATAAGATATAAATTCATAAAGCCAAATAAAAGTATTTGCCAAAACTTGATCTTGTGGGATTGTTTGATGTTGATGTTTGATATAGTGTAATGTGAGAGATGACACATACCGCATAAGACGTTGAGTCTAGTTTCAACTTGGTGACTTCTGTATAAGGCATGGAAAAGCCTGGTTTCAAAAAGACACGTGTCGTATAAGACGTTGGAGCCTGATAATGTTGAAGTGACAAGCTACATGAGACTATGACAATTTGATGATGTCTGTTGACAAGAAAGACATATCTTGTGTAAGACATAGGTTGATCGCTTTGACAATGTCTTTGATATTGACTTGATGACTGTTTGAGATGTTGACTTGTTGATGCATGACTTGTTTTGATTCCTTGACTGATAAAAGTGTGTGTGTGGACAATGTATGACATGAGATGATACCTTAAACTATTACATGTAACTTGTGTGAGAGTGGTTGTGAATGAACTCTATTGGACTAACCTAGTGTGGTCTCGGGAGCTCATCAATTGATTAGCCTTGCCTATGTTGTACACACAGAGACCTCATAGTTCAACACGACCAATGACTTTGAATATACAAAGAGTCATGATTTAAATGTGTGTGTGATACATGAAAAACTTAGGCTGACAGACCTAATTCCTTGGGGGCACATCAATTGATGGCCTTGCCTACGTCCCAGTCACAGAGGCAACGTAGTTCGACTATGATTGACTAACTTAACATGACTAACTTGACTCTTTTTTTCAGTATTTTCTGACATGTTTTGATTTTTTTTTGGATTTTTGAAGTTTTCTAATGTTTTTGGGATTTTTTCAGTATATTTTCGATTGTGTGACGTTATGTACAAGGTGTTAGGGCATAGAACAAGGATTTTCCCCAAGTTGGGAATAAGATTTGGAAGATGGAGTGGATAATGTGACGAAATGGACGCTAGATGTCAATTGTTCCGAGGAATGGATAAGACAACTATTTATTATGAAAGATGGTGAAAAAGTTTGAATAGAATGATGGTAGACGAAAGAGCGAGCTTGACTACACATGGTGCCTGTTTGCCAAGTTTTCACCATGGTACTTATCCATAGCGGCACCGAAGTGGTTTTCACTATTGGATGGATTTATTTCTCTTTACTTTTCTGATTTTCTCAAATTTTTTGGTTTTTTGGTTTTTTTTTGTATTTTTCTAGATTAAGAAATGGATTCTTAGAGACTAAGCATAGAACCTCTTTAGATGTAGACTGTTGATAGCTGAAAAAAGCGGCTCTCCTTCAGGAGTAGAGAGTTGGTATGCTTCTGATCCAAAGGCTTCTATGACAATATAGGGCCCCAACCAGTTAGGTTCAAACTTACCTGGTTTCTCTCGTTCAGCTTGGTGTTTAGGATTCTCCATTAATACTAGGTCACCAATATCAAAGTGTCTATTGAGAACCTTCCTATTGTAGCTATAACGAAGATGATTTTGATATGCTTGCAAATGATCTAATGCTTTCTGTCTTCGCTCATGTAGCAATTCTAGCTCTTGTAACCTAGAGACACGGTACTCTTCATCATCAATATGACCCTTCAAGGATACCCTCAGGGAAGGTATTTCAACCTCGATAGGTAAGATAGCTTCACACCCGAATACGAGGGAACATGGAGTGGTACCAGTAGGAGTACAGATGCTTGTGTGATAGGACCATAAGGTAGGATTAAGCTGTAGGTGCCAGTCACGACTAGCGTCATTGACAGTCTTCTTAAGGATTCTAACAATGGTCTTATTAGATGCCTCAGCCTGGCCATTACCTTGTGGGTAATATGGGGTGGAGAAATGGTGTTTGATGTGGAATTCCTCACATAAATGGTGTACTTCTTGGTTCTTGAATGGGCGGCCATTGTTTGTGATTATGGATTGGGATACACCATATTGACAAATGATGTAGTTTAGGATAAACTTAGATATTTGTGTGCCGATGATGTAGGTCATGGGAATAGCTTCAATCCATTTGGTGAAGTATTTGGTGGCGGTGATGATGAATTTATGGCCATTGGATGATGGAGGGTGTATCTTACCTATGAGGTAAAGTCCCCATTGGGCAAAGGGCCATGGTGAACTAATTGGACAAAGTTCCTGCGCTGGCGCTCTTATCAAGTCTCCATGTATTTGAAATTGTCTACATTTCTTTACAAAGATGTATGAGTCTTTCTCCATTGTAGGCCAATAGTAACCTAGTCTCATAATCTTATGGGCTAGAGTAGGACCACTCGAATGAGATCTGCATATACCCTCGTGAACTTCTCACAAAGTTGTTTGTGCTTCTTCAGCATTGAGACATCTCATTAGGGTGTTATCTGAGGTACATCTATATAGGGTTTCTCTGATGATGGTGTACTTAGCTGACTTTCAGATGAAGGTTCGATGTTAGTTATTGGACAAGTCTTGAGGTAAGGTTTGGTCAGTGAGATAGTCGAATATGTCTTTATACCAAGGAGACGTAGGACCAACAATGGTACACACCATTGCAATATCAGGGACATCATAGGTGGGGACCAATAACTGTTCAACCAAAAATTTGAACTTAGGCACATTACTCAGAATATCCAACAAGGAAGGCACGATTGCCATAGCATCTGTAGCTCTATTTTGGATATGTGGTATTTGTTGAAAAGTAATGCTATTGAAATACTGCTTGAAACTATCAGCCATTCGCTTGTAAGGTGCAATATTTTCATCCTTAGTCTCATAATCATCATTTACCTGTCGGATTACCAGTTGAGAGTCGCCAAAAACATGTAGGCTCTTAATTTTCCACTGAGTTGCCATTTTTAACCTTGTCACTAAGGCTTCATATTCTGCTATATTGTTGGTACAAGGGAAAGCAATCCTGAATGATTTGGGAATGGTATCACCTTGAGGTGTAACAAATAAGATACTAGCTCCTGAACCACGATTTGTATGTGACCCATCAAAGTACAGTTTCCATTCAGTTTTAATGTCAATGTTAAAGAGAAATTCATCAGGAAAATCTGCCATGAATGGATGGTCTGCCTTCATAGGTGCATCAGCTAACTGATCTACAATCACCTGTCCTTTTACAACCTTCCTTTTGACATACTGAATTTCATACTCGCTAAGTATCATAACCCATTTAGCCAATCGGCCTGTTAAAGCTGCCTTACTTAGGAGGTATTTAAGTGGATCAATCTTTGCAATTAAAATTGTTTGTCGATTGAGCATATAGTGCCAAAGTTTTTGGGTAGAAAAAAATACCACAAGATAGGCATGTTCTATATTGCTGTAATTCAATTCATAGCCCACTAAGGTACGACTGATATAATAGACTGCTTTCTCATGACCTTGATCATCGTGTTGTGCGAGAAGAGCCCCTAGTGCTGACTGAGTTGCTGAGATGTATAGTATCAATGGTTTTCCCTCTAAAAGGTGGCATTAAGACTAGTGGAGTAAGCAAATAGTCCTTGATTTGCTGGAATGCTTCCTGACATTTAGGTGTCCACACAAACGGACTCCTTTCTTGAGTAGATGCTGAAATGGGTGTATTTTATCTGCCAGTTGTACTATGAAATGCCTAATGGACTGTAATCTCCCTTGTAGGGTTCTAAGTTGACCAATGCTGACTGGAGGAGGCATTTCTATGATAGCTCTTACCTTCTTTAGATCTACTTCAATGCCTCTTCAAGAGATGATATACCCTAACAGTTTCCTCGATTTCACTCCAAAGACACACTTCTTCGGATTAGGCCTGACATTGTAATTCTCTAGCCTCTAGAATATCTTGTCTAAAACCTTCAAATGATCTTCCCTTGTTTATGATTTAGCTATAATGTCATCTACATAATCTTCCATGAGAGTATGCACAAAGTCATGGAAAATTGTAGTCATTGCCTGTTGATAGGTAGCTCCTGCATTCTTAAGGCCAAAAGGCATAACATTCCAATAGTATGTGCCCCATGGACATGTGAAAGCTATCTTGTGTTGGTCTTCAGCTACTATTTTAATCTGGTTATATCCAAAGAAAACATCCATGAGGGATAGCATCTCGTATCTTGCTGTCAGATCTACTATCATGTCGATGCTCGGCAAAGGAAAGTCATCCTTAGGACATGCCTTATTGATGTCTCTAAAGTTTGTGCATATGCGATTGCCCTTAGTAGGTTTAGTTACTGGTACAAGATTTGATATCCAATCTGTATAGTCTATTGTCCTTATGAATCCTACATCCAAGATTTTCTTAAGTTCTGCCTTGACCAATAGAGCAATTTGCGGATGCATTTTCCTTAACTTCTATTTGACTGGCTTAATACCTATCTGTAGTGGTAAATGATGCAATATTATGTCTGGATACAACCCAGGCATGTCAGCATACGACCATGCAAAGTTTATCTATCTCTTTGTGAAGAAGTCCTTAAACTCAGGTTTTTCTGTCTCTGTTAAAGAAGTTGCAAAATATACCTTCTGAGGATTCTCTTCTGTACCTATGTTGACTTCAACAAATTCTTCTACTAGCATCACTGACTTTTCTTGTTCAACGAGGAGAATATTTAAACCTATATCCTTGGGTGCCTCTGAGAGGTTTTTTCCCTTGGATACATCCTTTATTTTGACTTTTTCTTCATCCAAAGGCGCCTTTTGTTTTCACCTAGGGACTCATCATTTTTCTTTTCATTGTATTTTTTCTTTTTATTCTCATTTTTGAGACTAGAGGTGTAAATGGACTCCCCGAAATATGCTTTATTGTCCAAGTCTATGGTGAAACCAACTTTATGATCCCCTTGTGGTATGCCTTCTCTAAGTCCCATGAACTCAGCAATTGCTTCATCATTCTCGAATGTATCTATGATAGGTGTACCTTGTTGATCCCAGTCGATAAGTTTAGGATATATAAGGGGCATGTCATCATCAGAGTTTTTAAAGGTAGCTGTGTACAAGGTGAATATAGAATGGTTGACATGGTCACAAAAGTTTTGGACTAACTCCTTCTTGTTTTTCTTCCTAGGGGTAGGTATACTTTGATGTGGGACTATAGTAAGGGCTGTGTCGTCAGAAGATGGTTTGTCAAGTGCCCAAGATGCATGATCAAGGTTTTCCCAATAATAGTTCTCTTGCCATTCTTCTTTGGACAAGTGTTTCTTAGGATGAGGACTATGTGGTTTTGGTACAGGTTTCATGTTTAGGTCCAATTCTTCAAATAGGACATCTATGTTCATGGTACTAGTAGATGAAAGGGAATCCCATTCACCATCACTTGAGTAAGGGGATTCATCATAAAATGGAGGTTTTTCGTAAACCAGGGGAAGTGGTTCATGAGATATCTCGATATCTGTGAAAGCACTCACTTCCTCTTGAAATGGTGATGAAGTACTAGGAAACCCAATTCTAAGCGGTTGACACCCTAGCCCTAAGTATTTCGGTCATGGGTAGACAATGATCGGTTCCGTCTTCCATTTTGATATAGTCCTAACCCACTGTGCCCGTCATAGCCTTCATTTTGCATTATCTTAAAGCCTTTTCCATACTAGTCTTTATCTATTTGAATAGACGGGGAGGGGTGTTCATGTTCTTCTTGATACGACCAAGAATCACCTTGATCCACAATTTCTTCACTTAACTCTCCCCATTTGGTCAATGTTATTGTAGGGGGAACATGAAATGTGACCATTGACTATCTTCTATCTGCCATGGGTAGGCCATATGCCTTAGGTGGAATCAGTTGATCGACGCAGTATGATTCCTTTATATTATATTCACCACAACCCTTGTGTTGGATCTCAAGCTTAGGAGTAGTTGATGGAGGTTTGAATGAAATGGATTGAGTGAGATGTGATGGGTCAACGTATAGGGATAAAGTGGATGATGAAGCTTCTTGGTTAACTAGTACTTGTCATTGTGGAATATCCCTTAGGATTGTACAATACTGAAAAGGATCTGGATCACCATTAATGGTGATTTCTGTGCCATTATACGGGAACTTAAGACATTGGTGATATGTTGAAGGTACAACTTTCATTGCGTGTATCCAAGGTCTACCTAACAACAAGTTGTATGGAAGAGTGAGATCCAAGACTTGGAAGTTGGTGTTCATGATTGTTGGGCCAGTTCTTATAGGGAGTATGACAACTCCTTTGGATGATCTTTCCTCATCATCGTAAGCTTTGATGACTATACTCTTAGAGGTGTCTACACAGTCTTCTAAGAATCCTAATACCTTAACCAATTTTAGGGTACATAGGTTCAAACCTACTCCTTCATCTACCAAGACTTGTCGGACTTTGTTTTGATGGACTAAGACTTCAAGATGTAAGGGGTCATTATGATTAGACTTCTCGGTTGAGTAATCTTGTTGGGAAAATGTGGCATGATGTGAGTTGGCCAAATATCCCACCATTTCTTCGAAATGATTAACATCTAAGTCTGTAGGAACAGTTGTGTTTTGTAGAGCTTTATCAAGAATGGCTCGATGCTCAGGTGATAAAGTCAACAATTCTAAGATAGATATTTGCGCGAGGGTTTTACTCAATTGATCAAGAAGGTTGTTCTTAAAATTGGAAGCTTGTGTAGGTGGCTCGGAAGAAGAAGGTCCAGGAATAGTAATCTCAGTTCTACATGTGTTCACGTTACATTATGGATGCTTCTTAATGGTGATGGTATTGACATTCTCATTTGCAGCTCGAAGGTGATTTATGATCGTTCCTTTACCATAGTCATACTTGGTATTGTTATAATTGGCTGATGGATTCTTGGGTCTTGAACTGGAGGCTTTTCCTTTTGTGTGGTCATGTAACAGGTCCGTAAAGACCTTATGATCACTGTTCTTGGTGTTTTCCTGCCCACCGACCTCTATGGTTCCATTTTCAACAAAGTCTTGTATAATATTCTTCAATTGGTGACATTGTTGTAGGTTGCATCCTTTCGTTTGATGATAGTCACAAAAAGAGTTGTCATCCCACCATGAAGGTTTGAACTGTCTAGGATCATACTCTCTTGGTTTCAAAGGTTTGATGAGATTATGTTTAATCAACTCTTTGAAAATAGTCTCGATTGGTTGTCCTAGAGGTGTAAATTCACGTGTATGAAATCTTTGTTGTGGTCTTTGTTGTTGTGAGTTTTGGACATAGTTGGCTGTTTGATCTAGACTATTCATCATGTATTGATTAGAATGGTAACCTCTAAGTGTGATAACTGGTCCTGTATGTATGTTTTTAGCATCAACAATGCCATCATTTGTAACATTTTTGTTTCTAGACTAGAATTTATTTCTATCGTCTGGTGCATTATGATGTTGGACAACCGGATTTCTGCTGGGTACCTTTATTTCTCCTTTGTCTATAAGGAATTTCTCAAGGATGATGCCCTTTTGTACCAAGTCTAAGAATGAAGTACAATAGTGTACCCTCAAATCACTTTGCAGTTTTGGATTGATGTTTTCTAAGAATATCGTGACCATTTTCTTTTTGGGTATTTCAACTAGACATCTGCTAGCTAGACTTCTCCATCTCTAAAAGAAAGTGGTGAAAGTTTCGCCATCTTCTTGTGTGGTGTGGCACAAGTTTGATATTGCTACCTCATTGTCTATGTTAAAGGAAAAATGTTTGACAAACTTCTCAGCCAATTCACCCTAGGATCGTATACCATTTGGTAATTTAGAAAACCATTCCAATCCTATCCCGACAAGGGTTCACGGAAATAGTCTCATCAAGTATGTGGGGTCATATGATATGTCCATGCATGCTATTGAGAATTCTCTAATGTGTTCTAAAGGATTCTTTCTCCCATTATACTTAGGAAAAACCAGTATAATGTATCCATGGGGGAAAGGTGTCATATAAAGTGCTTTGTCAAATGGACATGGACATAGGTCTTGTGCTGAGATAGTTCGTTTGCCTTACATAGACATGTTGCCCATTTGTTGTTGAAGATTTTGCATTTGGTTTTGAAGGACATCTACTTGTGTCAAGGACATGTTGTCTGCATTGTTTGGATCAATGTAGGTGTTCTGATACACCATGTTCTGTGATGGGTTGTGATTTGGTGAGGGAATATATCCTATTAGAATGTTCTGATTTGGTATAGGGATATTCCCTGTCTGAATGGGCTGAGTTGGTATAGGAATGTTTCCTGTTTGAATGGGCTGAGTTGGTATAGGAATGTTTCCTATTTGAATGGGCTGAGTTGGTATAGGAATGTTTCCTGTTTGAATGATCTGATTCGGTATAGGTATATTTCCGCCAACTTTGGATCTCTTACCAGTCATGTTGGTGCCAAAGGGGTTGGAGGAAGTTGCCCCTGCCGTAAATTGTAAACCTTGTGTTATGTTGAAAGGGGTTGTGTTTACAATTGATGATGTTTGAGTTGGTATGCCAGTTGGTATTGCTGCGGTAATTTGAGGAATAGAGACAGTTGACGTTGCAGTTTGCGTTGGTTGAGTAGACTGTGTTTGCAAAGTATGAATATCAAATCCTGGTGGTAGTTCTGCACCTTCTGCTAGTAACTTTGCTAGATATAGTTGGGGATGATTTACCAAACATTCATCCATAAAGGATGCAAATTCAAGATCTTGTACTGCTGCGTCTATGTCTTCTTTGAAAATTTGTCCATGTGTGTCTCTAGTGACGTGTATTTCAAGCAAAGGTTTGTGTGGGCGTTTACTTCTTGATGGTTGGTTTCCGAATGGATTGATGAATTCATTGGGGTCTATCATTGCTCTATGTTTCTTTTTAGACCTTGTTTCAACCATGAAAAAGTTGCTCAAAAAGGGGTAATGCAGACTATGTCTAAAAACTGATATGACCTATGTCTATGTTTTTGGATTTTTTTGACAATAAATGATTTTGCTAAAATGGTTTCTAAAAAGATGTGTACTAAAATGACGTATGATAGGACAGACAATATGCAAAATTTTGAGTAGACTATGACGATAAATGAGTCTAAGATGGGTATAACCTACCACCTATGGAATAAATGCATGCAATGATTTGTTTTTGACCAAGGAACCCGTTTGTATGACAAGGATAGTTGACAAGGTGAATTTTCCAATCTAGACTGTTGAGTTGAAAAGATCCACTAAATGGGACTAAAGTGACTAGGTTCAATGACTGTGACAAACCGAAACATGAACTTTTCCAATGACAAGGAAAGTTATCTATTCTGTGATATGCAATTTCCTAGGAAGTATCTATATGCATGCAACTTAGGATGACTATGACTAAGATGTTTACTATGAGTAAGACGTATATGACACCTAATGATGCAAGGTTTTTGAGCAAAATTTTAACAGTTTCTATCCAAGGTTGATCTTAAGAATCTAGAGAAAATAGTGACAATGATGTTTCAGACTCAGCTCGCGGTTTTTGATGTTTTTTGTTGATAGGAAAATGTGGTTCACCTAACAGTTGCGGTTCAAATTTTGAAAGATGTGGTTTTTCTGATAGTTGTGGTTTTTCCCATGTCAAATGCAGTTTACCAAGACACATGTGGCTCGAAAAATGACAGATGCGGTTTGCATGCACACATGCGACTCAAAATGTGACAGTTGCGACTTGTGATATGCAGACTGTGAATAATGAATGTTTTGACAGACACATGCGGTCTTTCCCCTAACAGATGGGACTCTCTATGACAAATGTGACGTTTAAACTGACAATTGTGACAAGATTTTTTGACAGTTGAAATTTTCCTGAAAGTTGATTTTGATGACTTAGTTTGTTGATCAATATTTTGATGAATACAATAGAAAACAAACACAACAATCAATGTATTTTCAATTTTTGTGATGAAAGGACTTGTTAAGACTCAAAAAACACTCACAACCTAGGCTTTTAGGACAATACTTGTTGAGTTCTTACTTGGATTTCTCCAGCTACGCATATTTATGGTGAATGACTAGTAGCTTGACCCCACTGGCTCCCCTCCATGACACTCACTTATACGGGGCAGCCAAGCTAATGTATCCATGAAACTCCCATGTCATACATTTCATTTCCACACATAAACCATAAATATGTAAGACGGCTTCACAGGGCCGACCCTACTACACCAACAAGTAGGTAGGATTTTGGTAACTCTACAACAAAGTGTTTAATAAGGGCATTCCATTTGTGGGACACTATCCAACATCGGCGAGAGTCCATTTTTGTCCATCTCATCGAAATAGTGCACATGATTCTTGGGCTTTCCCCAAGAATCCACTTTTATATACCAACTGGAAATCTCTTGGCTTTAGCGTGCTACCGGTTTGAGTCATCTTGGGGTGAGTACTTTTTCCCACCAAGATAGGCCCAAGTTCTAGAGTCAGTAACCATTTCTCTTACACCCAGGATCACATGACTGTGCAAGGGTAGAGGATACTTTGATGTATTGAATCGTAAGGGTGACAAATACGTGCAAAGCACCAGACAAAGAAGACAATGGTTATTTTTAATCGAAATGACAATTGTATATCTATCAATCAAAAAATTCTTTTTAACCCACACGATGATTATCTATCTACCAAACAAAATATTGCTTAAATAAATAAATTAATACAAAGGCATTAGGTCCTGCATGCAAATTTATTAGTAGTTCATTATTCTTCGGCTTTCGTCTTGCAGAAAATTGTCTTAGGTTTTTAATGGTCTTCTATGCTTCATCCTGCAAACACTACGTTATTCCACATTAACACAACTGAAACAAACATTAGCAAAAATCAAAACAACCTAAAAAGCGAAAAATGGAAAAATGAATGTACGAAAATGACTAAAAACTACAAAAAAGAATAACAATGTTAATACTAATCTAAATAATAATCTAAAATCAAACAACAAAGAATGAATAAGTAAACATAATAATCTAAAAAAATTAATGGAAAGCTCTCACTGAGTATGCGTTCACTCCTTCGAATTATCTTGATTGCTCTTCTCGATTTTTCCTTTTCAGTATTCTTGCTCTCATATTTTTGTGTTTGAATGCAAGCATAACTTTGTCAAGTGTCTAAGCAAAATATCGAAGATAAGCCTCTTTTCAAAAGTGTATGATTTCAGGAGGAGGAATAATGATAATGACATGCCATTTTATAGATTTTGGGTTTTCGAACGATCGGCTCAGATTGAAAGAGAGATCGATGGATGATATTGATGAATGCCATGCGATGTGAGTTCTATCTCAGATAGAACATGAGTTAGAACATGAGTCAAGAAAGACTGTAGGATAAAGACTAAGTTAGAACGTGAGTTAGAACACGATTTCAAGATCTTAATCTTCAAAAATAGAAGAAATAGACTTTGTATGCAAAAGAAAAAGTTAGAACTTGAAGAATAATGCATTCGAATGCAAACATGAGTTAGAACTAGTTAATTGACTAGTTGTGACAGAGAGTCTGGTAATAGAGATAAACAGGTGTTGATCCTAGAGATAACTGGAGAACTAAAAATAGATCTCGAGTCAGAAGGTGAGTGAATGACTTAGATAACTGATTGATAGAAGAATGTGACATAAATAATTAAAAATGAATTAAATGCTAATTTAATTCAACATTCGAAAATGAATTGAATTTAATTAAATAAATAATTTTATTTAATTTGACTGTTTGAAAAGGATAATATAAATAATCAAATAATAAATATTTAATTATAGATAAAAGGGGTTAAATGAATAATTAAATAAGGATATTTAATTATAGTTGGAAAAGTATGATAAAGGGGTAATTTAAATAATAAATTATTTAATTGATAGATAAAGGGGGAAGAATTAATTAGTTCACAACCTAATTAAATAAATATGATTTATTTAATTAATCAAGTTGAATAAAGATTATTAATGAATTAATTAAAAAGGGGTATTTAATTAATAGAGGAATATGTGTTAGAAAAGTTAATTAAATAATAAACATTATTTAATCAAGACAATAGACTATAGAAAATTATGTCGAATGTGTACTCGGAGGCGGGTGATCCCACAATAGTGGTTTACAATTTTTGGCCAAACTGGACACTGGAATTATTGTTTTTAACTAAATCTTCACATTCGGGCACCTATAGCGGCTAAACCATGAGGAATTTGAAGATGATGCAAACTAGTGTCTCATCAAATTTTGTCTGTAGATTCTAAAAATATTTTTTCAAAATTTTTGGAATAAGATTGCACTTCTTTTTCCATCTCCCACGAAAACTAGTTTTTTTAGAAAACAACATTTTTAAAAAGTGACACTCACTGTATACAACATAACTTTTTTTGTATGAAGGATAAAATTATAATTTTTTCGAATTTAGATTTGTAAGTACGATATCTAGCACTTTCATTTGGTCTCATAGTTTCTTATTGAATATTTTTTTCTTAATAAAGTTTCAAAGTCAAACCAATTGCAATTCAAACGTAGGCGGACTGTATACAAAATAACGTTTTTTGTATGTAGCTAAATTCAATTTTATTTCTTTTAATGGATCAAGGACATCAATACCCAGCACGAACATATTTAAAAAAAAATTATTTTGATAATTTTCTATTTTTCCACCTGTGCAAAACAAAGAGCTTGATTTTCGGTGAAAAACCTATGTTTAATAAAACTAAAAAAACGCATACATAATAAAACTAAAACATATTAAAATTATATTCATGGGATATCTCATTTCGAGGAATACCATAATAATTTCAAATAAATTTTAAATGAATTCATTTGATCCCCCAAAAGGTAAATCAAAAGTGATTTTTTATCAGCATTTTGATAGGTGTAAAGGAGACTCATTTATAGGTATGGTTTAAAACTAGCGAGGTCCTATCCAAGAGGGTTTGATCTAAGGTGGTTTGGTCAAACCCTCTTCAATTGGAATCCTCAAAATGGAACTTTTAAAGGCTTAAATCATTATATTTTCTAAAAATATGTGATTTCAACAAAAATCAGTTCCTCTCAGAAATTGTAAACCAGCTTTGTGGGATCACCCAGGCCTAGACCAATTTTCAGTATCTACATATAGATTCTTAATTGAGAGTTTGAGATTTTTATGTGAGATCTTGAAAAGTTGAGAATGATCTTCTCTTGCATCATATGATGACCTGGAGAATAAAAAAAAATTGATATAAATACCAGATTTGGAGTTTTCTCTTTGTGTATTTGTATTAAAGGTTCATTTTAGAACATTTTGGTATAAATCGAAACTCACTACTGAGTTTAGAATATCCAAGAAAGTTATATCTGTATTTTGTCTCACTAAATCTGTATTTTGTCTCACTCAATTTGGTCATCGTTTGATATAGTTCCAAACTAGGGTTTGAAGCTCAGATCTAGTAATCAGAATTTTATTAGAGCATTTTTGGTCCAAATGGACCTTTCCATTGCGTTTAGATGGCCTATAAACCCCTATTCTCGTATAGAATTTATCTATTTTAGATGAATTTGATTTTTGGAAAAAAATTGTTTTGCTAGAAGGGTCGTCATTATAAGCTAAATTCAACCATTTTTTGAAAAAATAATAACTTTTCACCATGGTGTCTATTTTTGGCAAATAAAATATCATCAAAAATTTGGAGACGAGAACTTTTCATTTTCTATCAAATATTGTAGGTTGAAGTTGTTTGTTTCAAATTTATTCAAAAATTCATAACTTTCACCTCAATGCTCCTTTTTTGGAAATGAATAGGCATTGGATAGGTATTGAAGAGCACTACATAGAAAAAAGCTATTTTTTAGATATTTTCTCAAGTTAATTTTGTATTAGAATTTTTAATTTTGGCTATTTTGAGCCCATTGAGCATTGAATCTTGGAAAAGGCTTTGTAAATACACTAAAATATAAAGTTTCAACCTTATAATATTTGGGGGGGTGATTGTTGATACTAGTGAAAAGGGTGGCAAAATATTCTATGTTCTATTTTTATATCTTTTGTAATCATTTAAAGATTGTATCATGGGTTTATCTATTAACCCTTCTGCGATAATCTTGGATAAGGCCAATTATAAGTCTTAGAAAAAAGTTATTCTAACTCATCTCAGATAGCTTAAACTTTTTCCTCACCTTTATGGTCTCATGTCTGAACCAATCACACTTAGAACGAAATTAGCATTGGGGTAATAAAATGATCATGTATTAGGATCGATTGGTTCTCATGTTGATAATAGCACTATGTGGGTTATATTGAACATTGAATGTCCCTAGATAGTTTGGAATAAGATTTGGGATATGCATCATGTCCCTTTTTTTGAGAAACCAACTAAAGGGAGGAATTCGTGAATCCTACTAAATTTCATCACAGAACATCCTCTCAACCTATGGAAGGGAACAAGAGGTCAATAAAGATACCTATACACACTTCCCAGACCTCATGGGAATTAGGCCAAGAGGATGGAAGTTACCATCATCAAGAAGTAGATAGTTTAAGCTCACATTAAAGCAGGATAGATTTTGGGAATTCCTCTATATTCCTCTATAGGGGCACATTCTAGCTTATGTTTTGGAATATAGCATTTGCTATGACACCCGCACATCATATCCAAAGCTCATGGAAAATATTTCACATACCAAAAAAATACCACTGATAGAAGATGACTATGTTGGACTCACAACATCCAACTTCCTAGGCGTGATTGATGGGGAATCTTTGGATCATGTGTTGTCAAGCTCAAGGCATCTGATGGGACTTTTAAATTTGTCAAAATTCTGCCTAAATTGGGCATGACTAGTTACTTTAACAGAGATGAGGTCTAATATTTTGGGTAAAGGGTTTTGATCACTCATGAAAGATTGATTGGTATCTTGTAAAACCCTCGTGTTATATTTCAATGTTGACTTGCTATTGAGGGTTACCGGTCACTTAAGTTATCTGACTGAGCCTTTCCTTCATGCTCTTACTGGCCCCTTTCACCTGACCTATCATTCTCTTATTTGCCACTTGGGCTTAAATGTTTATGCCGCCGAGGGTTCTTTCCGGCCGGCCCACCAGTACGTTATATTTTTTTTATGCAGCTTGGTGAATCATCTGATCACGGGTTTTGATCTGGACCTTTCTACGCAAACCTTGTAGGTTTTCCTGCTGATGTCACTTAGGTGGTGTGAGGTGTGCGAGATGTCGCCATCTATCATATACGAAGGAGTGGGGCCTTTTCCCAATGCGCTAGCAGTGACAAGTGGGTGTCATTTCACCAACGGGAATTTAATGATGGGTATTAATGATGACCATCCCTCACAGGCCTTGCACGATTAGAGTAAATGTTTCAAAAGTAACACAAGGTTTGTGAAAAGGTGATACATGGCCTAGCTCTTGGAACAACAGGGCTAGGTGGGGCCTACTACCCGATTGCAACGTCTTATTTTCGTGGGCCATGATTGGCTATGGGTTTTCCCAAGCAGTGATGTGGATTTTCAATGATCATTGACTCGATCTGAGTCACCTGACTTGCCAGGTCTATTCCACATCAACGGTTCAAATTCAAAGGGTTACTATTCATTTGTGTGAGGATTTTTTGTGCTCTGCAACTTGTTTTCATTAATGGCACGGGTTTTTCAGTGGATTTTCTCTTGATTTTCTTGCGTGAGAGCATTATCCTCCAGATAAATACAGTGATGGGTTGTATGCCTGGAATAAATTTGTGGTGGCAATATAAGCCACTAATCGTTCACATGCTCGTACGAGCATTTGGGCAATTAATATTCCCTACACCAGATTACTCTATAAATACCTACTGAATTGCTCAGTATTATGATTGCATTTTTGAGTTGATCTGTTTGCAGGTGGTGGATTTGTGTAGTTTCTAAGCTACACATATTCAATGTACAAGTCCGAGGTGCACCGAAGTGCCAAAGTAGGCACGAGGAATTTGTGGTGTGAGGGAGAAAAACGTGCTCTTGATGCTGTTGAAGTGAGTGCCCGAGGTGTGGGCAAGCGGTCTGGGCACTGCAATTCTCCTATCATGCTCTCTTCGAGCTCTGGTGGTGATGGATCTGAGACTGATTCGGACTTCATTGCTATCTTGCAGCCATGACTGAGCTCATGGGTGTTGATGAAGAGGTCCTTGCAGTTTCATGAATAACTGCAATGGCACCATGCCGTGTTGTTGGGGTTAGTGCTGGTGTGGATAGGAAAAAGAGAGTGATTCCGCTTCAAACTGAAGCGAGAACTAGAAGCGGTCGCCTGTACCGAGGCTATGTGTTGACTAAATGATTGTTTGTTCTGGTGTGTGTTGCTAATGGGTGGTGCTATTCTAGTGGTTCATCTTGTGGATGTGGATGTGCGCATGTGTGGCACACTCTTTTTTTCTTTCTCCGACTAGTTACTGGGTGTAACTGTTTTTTGATTCCTCAGATTGTATACTATTTTTTCTAATGATGAGGAATTTTTTTTTGGAATGTGAATTCGAATTCATTTCATTTAGAATGAAATTCATTTTGAAATTAGCAATGGAGCCCGATGCTTGTTGCTCTCCTATTCTATAAAGGATATTTTGCAGCTCATTGTTAAGTTTCAGATTTTTTGTATCTGGAGGCTTAGTATTTGTACAGTCAGTTTGTTTACCGTAGGTTTTTTCTAAAGGTATTAGCTAGTTTGTCTTTTCTAGGGTAGGAATATTATAAAACAAGTAGGCATTACTTATGTAATAAAAGATATTGAAGCAATAAATGGAAATATATTAGAACAATTGCTCTCTTGGTTTCATGTCATGAGTTGTGAATGATTTTATTAATGATATATTCATTTAGCTTCAATGGTATATTTGAGTGTGTACTTCATTTTCCTGCTTTAACTTAATGAGTTAATCAAATTGCTTGAAAATGAGTTACAAATTTGTGATGTTGTATTCAGGATTCCTTAAGGAGTATTGTTTTGAAAACTTAAAATCTCATAGTGTAAATCATTATGGTGATACGTTCATGATATCTGGGTTATGTTTTATGTGACTCCCGCCCAATGGATGAGGCATTGGGTAATTTCTTCAAGATCCCTGTTTTGAGAGTATAGGGCTATAGTTCTAAGCACGATGGTTCAAAATCCGAAAAAATCTAAAGTATCAAACCTTATCTCTTTGGAGATGTAAATCTTATGTTAATTTTTCAGTCTCGCTGCTTTAAGATAATTGTTGTTATTCTTTGGTTTGCCACAACCAGGATAATTTCTATCTAATTGCATTGGTGGGGACTCTATCTGTAAGAAGAAGTGTTCTTACCAGATCATGAAACATTCTTATGAACACACTTAAGAAAACCCTCCTTGGTTTCACAGAGCCAAAAGTGTAGGATATCTCAATCCTTGATTGAATCTCTTTAGTTGGCCACTAACTTTGTTAGTTCTTGAAAATAGAGGTTGGCTACCTCTTAGGGAATTACAAGCCTTAGCTGGGGAAATTTAAAACACCAACAACACCAAAAGGGAGGAAAGGACCAAGGAGTCAAACAAATAGAATGACAAGAGAATACGTTTCCCGATGATGCATCACTAGTGGCCTTAGAGCCAACCTAATGTAATGTGCAAACATGTAATTTTTGGGCTTTGGCACCAATTTGGCTCATGTCGAACTAATCCTTTTGGGAGAGTGATAGTATATAATTATAGGGAGATAATCCTTTTAGGGGGTATGGATTGTTATGACATTTTCAAGTATGAATTAGGACACTTGTGTTCTAATTACTTCTATGGGTGAAAACACATAGGAGCTGTGATCATTTGATGAAAACCCAATAGTCTCCAAGATAAGAGGATGAAAACCCTTTGGCTCTTGAGGGAATTGTCATTAAGAGATTACATCCAAGATTCAAGGAATTAGCAAGGAAGTTAGTAGGATTTTTGTGGATCTGTGTGCACCATTTTGGATGAGTATTTGCAACTTTTGTGAGTTGTAATTGTATACACCCAAAAATGGTCTGGAGAATCCAATTAATTAAATACAAATTATTTAATTGATTATCCTAATTTCCTCTACTGTTTGAATAAATAGAAATATTTGTTTATATAGTTCACATTTAAATCTCATCTTAATTAAATAAACAAAATTAAATACTTTGTTTGATTTAATTATCATTTCCCTATTTTATTCTATCACGTCAATCTTAAATTAATTAAATAAAGATCAAAACACTTTATTTATTAATTGCCATATTATTTTGTTTAATTTAATAAACAACTTCTATAGTTCATTTTATTAAATTATTTATCTCCCTTTTCCTATTTTAAATAAATCAAAATATTTGAATAAAGGCATAAGGAATATTCCATCTATATTTCCTCAAAAATGAATTAGATATCCTATGTCTAAAATATGTCACAATTAATTCTTTGAAACTTCACGGGAAGTTTTGGAGACAAATTCCAAATTCTTCTCTCAATCCTCCTCCATCAATCTTTCCTCTTCTCTTGCCTGGTGTTTTCATGGGTAGAGACAATCTCCAAAATTCTCTCAATCTCCTCCATCTTTCACCATTCAATCCTCCAGATTGAATCCAAGCATCTCAAAGTCTTCCTTGTGCATTTCTACAGCCAAGAAATTCTATAAATACAACCTCATTGAACCAAGAAAAGGATCCAGATAATCTAACTTATGCACTCTTACTCTGCAAGAATTCAAGCCTCCAACATTCAAGCAATCAAGCTTTCACAATCATGGCTACCTCCTGTAGCTACATTTATCTGTTTCATGTCAATTCATCCTAGTTTAGTTCATTTATCATCTAGTATTATCACATATAGCTCCATCTCATTGCTTTATCATTCATCTCGTTCTTTGAATTGTCATTTTAACAATCATAGTGCACTCACGATCTAAGAGCCACAATGATTTAATAAATCTTTGGAGATAGAGAATAATATGACGCTTTCAATAGATTATTGCTTTGATTTAATTCAATTTTTTTGACCTTTGATATACTGTCATATTAAGAAGTGTTTTAATCTTGTTTACTTATTCACACTTACAATTTGGTGCCCACCGTGGGGCATTAACCCCAACTTTTTAATTTTTCTGGAAAGTGTCACGCAGGTTCACGATGTGTTTTATTTTAGCGCTTTCATCAAGTACTATAGCGCTTATGTGGAAAACTACAATGCTTCCGTGCTCTGTTTTGGCACTTCCATGTTACTACAACCCTTCCGTCAAAAATTTCAGTGCTTTCAACTTTAGCGCTTCTATGGAAAACTTCAGCGCTTCGGTGTCCTATTTCAGTGCTTTCATGTTTTAGCGCATCAAGTAAGAGTTATAGCGCTTCGGTGGACTGTTCCAGCACTTTTGTAAAATCAATCTAGATCCGACGCGGCTGCAACTAGTTTTTAATTTTTTCATAGTTGGACTAAAATTTATAAATCTTCGGATAGTCACTTCGGGTTTTCTAAAATTTATCAATCTTAGGATAGTCATTTCTTGGTTTCTAAAATATATCAATCCTAGTGTAGCCACTTTTTGTTTTCTTAAAAGCAAATTTATCAATCATAGGATAGTCACCACATTTTTACAGTACAAGTTAAAAAGAACAACATGATTTATGTGAAGCAACACCTTCACATAGATTATAAAATTTCTTTTTGGGCTTAAAACATAACAACTTATATGCTGTGCTTGTGGTGATTAGGCTTATGCTCTCCCCTTAACTGGGTGACCAAAGCACCAGATTCACTTTTACTTCATGTTATTTAGCTTTGTTAAATCCTTTAGAAGGCCTGCTGTAGTGGGAAAAAGTACTCACCCTACGGGAACGACCTAAGTGGGAACACCTAAAGCCAAAGATTCCAACCCACTATAAAAAAAATGCAAGTTGTTGATGAAAGTCCAACTTGACGGTAGTGAACAAGATAACCATCCCCAAAATCTTTGTTCTAAATATTGGGAGGTCTCCTGAGGGAGTTTATCAATTGCCGCACCGCACGGAAGGCCTATCTACAAACCATAGAGTAGTATCTCGCCGATTCAGTATCTATACATTCTCATACTCACATTGCAAGGGGAGGGAGGAATCTACCTCTAAGACACTCACCATATAATTTCCATAGACTATTTGCTCAGAGGACGAGAAATCCAACTCTGAGTACGTGCCTGGAAACGACAAAAACACGGGTGCCCTCTAGGGGGTGACAAGGCTGTGTGTGTCAACGCAATTCAAGATGTGGGCTATGAGTATAATGATTACCTACTTGTCCTTAAGTGTGAGTCTGTTTGATTTGTGTACAATTGTCAAAGCAACCCGTCAAAATCAATAAGAATCATTCGTTATTCTTGAACATACACGATATATTTCAGTTAAAACAATTATTCACAATTGCTTGTTGTGTTTTCACAAATTCATTAAAATCAAATTTAAGATCATCCTGAAAACAACAAAGTCAAGTTAGATCAAAAAATCCATGCTGTGAAAGTGGAAGTCCACCACATTTGTCAAGAGAAAAGTCAAAATCACAAAACTCAAGAAACCTTTCGGTTATCGAGATAAATTAAGAAGACAACGTTTTCCTTATCAAAATCGGATACTCTTTTTACAACATAGAACATTCATCCACAAATATCACAATTTTGCTAGGGGTCATACTTTAGATTATGCAATAGAACCACTCTATTCATGAGCCTTCTTCCAAAGAAGAGCTCTCACTTAGTATCACAACCATAGTCAGTGCATTCATCGTTCTTATCTTCGACAATCCATGATACAGTATTCCACAAGGCCATATCATATTTTACAATAGAGAGTCATAAAAGTCCTATTTTTAGCACTCTGGAAACCTGTTTCAGCACTAAAGGTCACTATTTTAGCGCTTCTATGAAATAGCGCTTTCGGGAACTGTTTCAGCGCTTATAGTCTATATTTTAGCGCTTTCTTCAAATAGCACTTTCATCGTATTTTCCAATGCTTTTGGGCACTGTTTCAGCGCTTCTGTTAAGATAGCACTTCCATCAGTTTCTGCGGTGCTTTCGTGCATTGTTTTAGCGCTTCTGTTAAGATAGTGCTTCTGTCACCTATTCCAGTTCTTTAGGACTCTGTTCTAGCACTTCTGGGAAATAGCGCTTCTGTACTCTGTTTTAGCGCTTTCAAAATAGAGAGTTCAAAAATCATACCAGTCAGTTAGTCAGTCTTTTATCCACTGTTTAAACCAGAATACAAATTTTATTTTCATCAAAATCACTGTCTAGTAACCGAAGTCGGAAAGGTTTATACAAATTTCCCATCTTATCAACTGTAACAAGATCTTACAAATCACAAGTGTCAAAATCAAATACATAATCGATTACTACACTGAAGTTTCATCATCAGGATACTATCATCCTTTATCAGGAAACCAAGTATAGTAATCAAACTTTTAATATAGTCTTATCAATAAGATCAATCATCTTATTCGACTTTATTAAAAGTTCAATTGACACTATCCAGCATATAAGATCAACATTTCTAAGAAAGAGTAAAAATTTGTATGCCAATCTTCACTAGGTACCAAAAGTAGAGACTCTTAGAACAAGAACTTAAAAGATCACAAGAAATGGTAGAAGAAAATCCTTGGAACAATCTGAACCAAAATGATAAGAACGAAATAACCCCAGAGGATATCCAAACAGCTCAACAAGATCTAAAGTTCCATAAATTTATGGAGAAAATCTTAGAACAAGATATGGAGAAATATCTTTTGATGTTGGCTGAATCAAGTGCCAAACTTCCCAAGGATTTTGATGTAAACTGTTTGAAGGAAGCACCTGGAACAAATGAAACTGAGATACTACAACCTACACAAACAATAAATCTAGTTGCCGCTTTGACATCTCAAATGGAAATTTTACAACAACAGATACATGATATGATGAAAGGGAGTACCAAAAGATATGCGATACGGGACATTTGTCCTTATCCCTTCGAAGCAACAGTTGGTCTAATACCTTTTCCTAGACATTGTGAGTTTCCAAAGTATGATAAATACAATGGAAGAACAAATCCAATAGATCATATCAGGGAATTTAAAACAATGAGCCTTGAGTTTTCCTAAGAGGAAACTTATTTAATGAGATTTTTCCCAAGGAGTTTGGGAGGATCATGTATGGAGTGGTTCTCAAAGTTACAACTAGGTATCAAGACTTTTGAAGAACTCGTAAACAAATTTATCTCCTAGTATTCCTTTAACATCCAACATGATGTTACAATAAAGGATCTTTACAATCTAAAGCAAAACAAAGGGGAGATGTTCTTGTCTTTTCTCCAAAGATGGTGATGCTTGTTTGCTAGATATCCTAGATCCATTCCTAAGGAAGAAAAGATGGAGTTGTTCATTGACAACTTAACTGAAGAAATGAGTTATAGACTGGAACTGCAATATCCTCCCACATTTGAAAAATTAATAGAAAACGGTCTTAAAATTGAAGAGGCATTAGTCAAAAGAGGAGTTATCAAACATTTCAACGATAAAATGAATAACACAAGTAACTCCTCCAATCAATACTCAAGTAGTGATAAACTAAAATTTTGGCAAAAGAATCGAAACATGACTACCAATGACACAACAAATGATTCCCAAAATTTTAAACCGGTCTTTAACTTGATAGCATCTACATCAAAGAATTAAAACAATGATCAAATTGTCAAATCAAATACCATACAAAACAACAAGATCGTAAAAACACAGTCATATCAAAAACCGTCAAATCGGTGAAGGTTCACACCTTTAGGTCAAACAATGGAATCGACAATGAAAGAATTAGTTACCAGAGGCATTCTCACTGCACGGGAAGCCAGACTCTGGGATTCGAAATTCAAACCATCATGGTGGAATGACGCTGATTACTGCAACTTTCATAATAACAAGGGTCACAAAACCAACGATTGTATGGAGTTGAAACATGCAGTACAAGATTTGATTGACAAAAACAAAGTGTATGTGGAGGGACCTCAAAATAATAACAATCATTCAACCTTCAAAGATCCTTTTCCAAATTATGACAAAGGAGCATCATCCTCTTCAAACAACAAAGGTAAGAACGTCAATCATGTCTATGACACAACAATCCTTTATCTATCTGAAGTAAAAAATGATCATACAGTTGGTCATAACAATGATAAAAACAAAACCAACATCATTACCCCTTTGGATTTTCTCTCAAGTGTGCAAAACTCTGAAAACCAAATCAACGTCTTAAAAATCAGAGAACATCAAGAAAATCAACCGGTAAATGTAATAACTAGGGGGTAGTCGAAGGTAGTTTAAAGGGAGTTGGGTGTACACATGCAGTTCGACCTCCATCTCATTATAACATTGTTGATCAACTGCAAAACATTCTTGCTCAGATATCGATACTAGAGCTCTTTAAAATATCACCATCACATAAGGAGGTTCTCAAACAAGCATTACTTGCCACTACGGTACCAAAGAATCTAGATGTTTGTCAGTTCCAAGCTATGGTGGAATATTTGGCTACCCCACATTGTCTATCATTCTCTGAACAGGATGATATCTCGCTAAACCATCCCCATAATACTGCACTCCATATTGAGGTCTTAATCCACAATCACTGTGTCAAGCGAATTTTAATAGATGGGGGAGCTGGTCTAAACATTTGCACTCTCAAGTTAATCCGTGCAATAGGGTATTCCGACGATGCTATTGATGCTCGAAGGAAAATGGCCATTAAAGCATATGATGAGGAAGAAAGATCATCTAAAGGTTTAATTGTATTACTCATTCAAGTGGGGCCCATGATGAAGCATATAGCATGTCATGTTTTGGAAAGAGAGTTGACATACAACATACTCTTAGGACGATCATGGATTCATGAAATGTAGGCCATACCATCAACATATCATCAATGCCTAAAGTTTCCAATAAACTTCCAAGAGGTGACTATAGCTACTGATTATAATCATCCACAACATTGTGACACACTAAGAAAATCTCAGGATACCTTTGTGCCTCACAACAGGGAAGCTTCTAGTTCAAAATCATCCAAAGAAGAACAATGTCCAAGTATCACTATCAGGTGGATAGAAAAGAAGGGAAAAGAAAAAGAAACAAGTCCTGTTGAAACTCAATCAACACATAATCTGGATCAACAAACTCCTATATCACAAAAGTTACAAGAGCAAGTTCAACTGACGGACAAGGGAATGGGAACATATTCTATGGAGCAATCACTTAACCTATCACAGTTAATGCCATCTCCTAGGATATATGGTCAACCATCTATGATCAAATCTCAAACATCATTGCCAGCCATAACTCTTGATGAAAGGTTTGTCAAAAAAGGCACAATAGAGGATGAATCAGATAGCAAAGCAATCTTGGATTGGCTATACAAAGATGAGGAACCCTCTACATCAGATATCAGTATTAAAAATGTCAATATTAACACTGAAAAATATGGAAAAGGAAAAGATATTTTAGAGAAGATGGGGTATGAAGGACAAGGACCTGTTGGATTAAGAAAGGATGGAATCATAGAACCTATTCAACCCCTCACTCTACATTCAAAAGAGAAGCCAGGACTAGGATACTATGGGGAAGAAAAATAGGAGATAACAAAGAAAGTTGTTGAAAGGATCCTTCAACTTAGAGATAGCTCTGAGACAGATTCAAACGAATATGAGTGGGATGTGGGTTTCGAAGTATCTTTTACTGATATTCAAGTTGATGTCATCCAATGATATACACCTACATGTGAGGAGGGCCAAGGCTCTGGGTCTAGACCATTCATCGCAGGATCAATAAATATCAATGACTTTAGTGGGGATGGACAAAATTTGAGTGAACTAGATGATTTTGAAGAGGGTACCATCATGGATCTTGATATCCCAAATGACAATTATGATGATATTTCTGTCCTCACCCTTACTTCCATTGACCTGAGTCAATCCAATGATATCATGCCATTAATCCATCTAGAACTTATTGACTGGGAACCTATCGAACCTTTGACTGTACCACAATTTGCAAATGATGATGCCATCATGCATTTCATATGTCATACCAAACCTGATACAAATACTATCTATAATACTCATAACAACATGATTCGGCAGGAGGGTGTCAAATCTTCCAGTTGCAAAATTGAAAACAGGGAAAATAGATCTAATGGTGAAAACCATTTTATGGCAGCATTAGATCTGAAAAAAATAAAAATAAAGAACGCATCCAATGGTGAAAACCTTTTTAAGGCACTGAAGGATGAAAGATTTGAAACTCTTCCAGAACATTATCATGAGCGATAATCAGTTCTGGTAGAACCTACACAGTCGGTGGACATTGGCACTGAAGAGAAGGCAACAATTCTACATCTAGCAAAATCAATGACTGATCAAGAAAGACCAGAATTTATCAATTTCTTTAAAGAAAGAAGCATCAACTTCACTTGGTCATATTTCGATATGCCAGGCTTAGATCCAAATCTGCTTATGCATCATTTGTCTTTACCAACAGGAATCAAGCCTATTAAGCAAAATTTAAGAAAAATGCATCCTCATATCGCATTGATGGTAAAAACAGAGTTAAAAAAATTATTGGATGCCAAATTCATAAGGTTTATAGTCTATGCCAAATGCATATCAAACATAGTACCTATTTTGAAGCTAGACAACAACATCAAATTCTGCATGGATTTCAGGGACCTAAATAAAGCATGCCCGAAGGATGATTTTCCACTACCAAATATAGACATCATCATGGACTTGACGGAAGGGCATGCCATGTTATCAATCATGGATGGTTTTTTAGGGTACAATCAAATAAGAATAGCTCCAGAAGATCAGGAAAAGGCAGCCTTCATGTGTCCATGGGGAACTTTCTGCTGGAACATCATGCCATTTGGTTTAAAGAACGCAGGAGCCACCTATCAAAGAGCGATGACGACAATATTTCATGATATGATGCACACCTTCATGGAGGACTGCATGGATTAAATCTTGGAAAAATCTAGTACTAGGGAAGGACATCTGCATATCCTAGACAAAATCTTCACACAGATGGAGAAGTTCAATGTTAGGTTAAACCCCAAAAAGTCTGTCTTTGGGGTCACATCAGCAAAACTACTAGGATACATTGTTTTAGAAAATGGCATTGAGGTGGATCTAGAAAAAGTCAAGGCAATAATGGAGATGCCACCTCCTAAGAATATTAGTCAACTGAGATCATTACAGAGAAGGCTCCAATCGATCAGGAGATTTATCTCCCAACTAGTAGATAAAAGTCATCCTTTCAATCATCTACTACACAAAAATATGGTTTTCAAATGGGATAATGGGTGTGAAACAACATTCAATCAAATAAAATAGTATCTAATATCACCACCCATTCTCATGCCGCCAACTGAAGGAAGACCATTGATATTATACATTGCAATGACAAACATCTCTTTGGGGGCACTATTAGCATAAGAAGACTATGAAGGGAAAGAACATGCCATCTACTACATTAGTAGAACTTTAAATGGTTATGAAATAAACTATACATTCATAGAGAAGTCTTGCTTGGTAGTGGTGTTTTCTACTCAATAGCTAAGACACTACATGCTGACTCATTCAATCAGGTTAATTGCAAAGATCGACCCTTTGAAGTATCTACTAAGTAAAGCTGCTATACAGGTAGATTGGCAAAATGGGTTATGCTCCTAAGTGAATTCGACATTCAATATGTCGAGAGAAAGGCGATCAAGGGTTAGGAAATCACTGAACAACTAGCTGAAGCTCCTCTACCAGATGATTGACCAATGACAATGGAATTTCTAGATGCAGACATTATGACAGTAATGCCCCAACAATGGGTATTATATTTTGATGGATCATAGACACAACGAGGATCAAGGGCTGGGATCTTCTTCATCTCTCCCCAAGGACACACAATTCCAAAATCATATAGGCTGATGTTTTAGTGTACAAATAATATGGAAGAATATGAAGCATTGATAATTAGGGTCAAAATACCAATTCAATGGAAGATCACAGACTTACAGGTATATGGGGACTCTCAACTGGTTATTTATCAAGTAAATGATGAGTATCAAACAAAAGATGAAAAGTTGATGCCCTACAAGCAACAAATAGATAATCTGAAAAAGTCCTTTGTCAGTATCAAGTTTGATCAAATTCCAAGGGCGGAGAACAAAGCTGCAGACGCTATGGCTACAATTGCTTCATTACTACAATTGCTTGAGAAATGTGTTTGTTATGAGTTTATGGTAGAACATGTATGATGTCCTTCCCATTATAAATCAGAATATGCTACCATATGTCATCTAGAAACCATCGAAACCTCCATCTACGAAAAAACCTATGCTTACCTAAAAGATGATATTCTTCCTCCCGATCTTTCCAGGAACCAAAAATGAAACTTTATCTACCAATCTACCTAACATACTTTAATCACATACGTCCTTTATCATCAAGGTCTTGATGGTACCCTACTCCGATGTCTAGAATGCAATGAATCTGAAACGTCCCTACGAGAAGTTCACGAAGGTATTTGTGGCACTCACTCGAGTGGGATAACTCTAGCTAAGAGACTTCTCCATTTGGGATATTATTGGCCATGCATGGAGAAAGAATCCTACCAGTTTGTTAAGAAATGTCAAAAATATCAGGTTCATAGAAATTTGATTCATGCACCTGCTCAAGAACTGCATCCCTTTATGTCAACATGGCCCTTTTGTCAATGGGGATTGGATCTGGTAGGAAAAATACATCCTTCTTCAGCCAATGGACACAATTTCATTATCACAACTACATAATATTTCACAAAATGGATAGAGGCAGTACCTCTTACAACCATCATTGGGAAGCAGATTTCCTCTTTAATCTTGAACTACATCATCTGTCGCAATGGAATCCCTCAATCCATTATCACAGATAATGGACGACCTTTCAAGAATCAAGATGTCTAGGAGCTATGTGATAAGTTTCATATCCAACATCATTTTTCAACACCGTACTATCCTCAAGGGAATGGCCAAGCAGAGGCCTCAAACAAAACAATTCTAAAGATTCTCAAAGAGATGGTTAACGATGTTGGATGTGATTGGCATGTTCAACTCAATCCTGCACTATGGGCCTACAAAACAAGTATCAGAACACCAACAAGAGCTACACCATTTGCTTTGGTATATGGATCAAAATCGATATTACCCATCGAGGTAGATATTACATCCCTTCGAGTATCACTCAAAGGAATTATTTTAGATGAAGACTATAGGGTATCTAGGCTACAGGAACTGGAGTTGTTGGATGAGCGTCGCCAACAAGCTATTAATCATCTAACGACATATCAATAGAGGATGTCAAGAAGTTACAACCACAGGGTAAAACCAAGGGTCTTTCAAGTTGGTGACTCGGTACTAAAGGAAAACCCTAGGAATTAGTAGGACAAAGAGAAGAAAGGGAAATTTGAGCCTAACTGGCTTGGTCCTTTTTTCGTCATATCAGTGTATGGATCACATATTAGCTATCAATGTTAGAAGGGAATTTGTTTGATGAACCTATCAACAGTATTTATCTCAGAAATTTCTATGCTTGAATCTCCTAGTGCATGGGTCAAACTTCTGAAAATGGTTTCCTTGATGAAAACCTGGTAAACAGGCATCTTGGCAATGCAAAAAAAATAAAATGAAATATAAAATACAAAAAAAAAAGAAACAAAAGAAGAGAAAAATGAGAAAAATATACAAAAAAACAAAGAGTGTAATCAAAACATATTGGTGAAAACCTGGAAACATGCATCATATGTGATTCTAAGATCAACTTTCCCATCTATTTTGAAATATATTAGGATCATTATGTCTAGCAGTTAGTATCATTCCATATCATGTCAGTAGTCTTTCCATCTTTGCATCCATATCATATCATTTCACATGGTCAAAGTCTCACTCCAAAGCTTGGGGGCAACATCTAGATATCACTTGGGGCAACAAAAACATCACTTTCATCAAAAGGGCAAACAACAGTATAGCAGAAAAATGAAAACAAAGATCAAAACACAACATCAACCATCCGTATCATTTTCGAAAATCCAAAAACATGTCAAAAAGTTAGTTTGAAAAGCAAAATCCAAAAATAAAACATAGGTCTGTGTCAGTCAAAGTACGTGGTCTCTGCATGTGTAACGTAGGCAAGGCTAATATTTGATCAGCCCTCGAGACCCCTAGGTTAAGTTAGTAGGTTAGATCTTTGGTCAAAATCTCAAAAATCCAAAAACATCACAAAATCAAGATGGATGATCTAAAATCTGAATAATGAATGAAACACTCTAAGTCCACAATGGATAAATTTTATTTTTGATTATCATTTCTTTGGAGTAACTCAATGATGTATTGAACTAGAGAAACAAGGAAGAAGAATGATGTTTTTATTATCTGTTGTCTGTAAGTTAATCATATAAATGTATGAATTGTCAGGGGATGTGCTATACAAATGTATCACCGATGACATTCATAATTCACACATTGAAATGATTAACCACTACCTATTTACGCAATGAATGCTTAGGTCATCTTAGTTAAATCATACCTAGATGCTTGTATTCTCTTGCAATATCAAAAATCATGAAAGAAGTACTCAGGTCGTCATTGGTCTAACACATACCATTGATGCTTGTACTCACTTTGAACATCCAATAAAGCTCTATGATGACAAAAAGCACAAAGGTACTGTTAAAATGACAATCGTTTTGCATATAGTTGCATGTTAAACTTAGATTGCATTCATCATATTCATTTATCTGCAGAGTATTTGTTGCATAAATAATTCTAATGAATGATTATCTAATCTACAAATAAGACTAAGTATACTTGACATAAAATCCAAAAAATCTTCAAAAATATATAGAAGTCCTCATCGCATCATTTAGTTTTATCATTTAATCATTTATACATTTCATCATACATCAAATAAATTATGAATTAAATTGTACCATAAGTACATCATGTTCATTTTTACTATAAAAACATTCATTACATTATCACCCATGAAACATCATATGCATACATCATTTACCATCCATACATTTATCACATTTAAAATAAATACAAATCATGTCATTATTATCATTACATCATTCATTATCATTCATCATAAAAGCATTTATCATTACATCATCACATTTGAAATAAAATCATCACATATTACATAAATCACATCATAAATACATCCATCACATATAAATCATAAACCATCTGAAAATCACATCAACTGCATCTCATATATATATATCAAATGTCAACTATACAATGAAGTCTAAAAATATAGATACATCATAAAAAATGAGGTACATCGTAATATACATCATGTCAAAAAGATAAATCACAAGAGGCATCTACGATTTGCTACTGCCAGAATGTGTGGGCCCAACGGGACCAGTACCACCAGCACCCCCAGATGAACCAAGATCTCTAGGATCTCTACATGGATGTTATGTCACACCCTCACTCACTGTCCATGTATGCATCCGCCTAGATCTTGATGGGGCATAACTGACTCTGCGATCGGTAGGCACTGCATGATGATATCTGCCTCTGTAAAACTCAGCCTCTCGGCCAACCCGCATAATCTCTCTCATTTAGTCTCCCACTGAGGTACCATCAGCCACTCTCTATAAGGTCTCTGCTGTCTCCTATGCCCTCTCAACAATCTGCCAAGCACTGTCTCACTCAGCTATCAAAGTGGCCACCTACATCTGAACAACTTCCAACTGTCCCTGAACCTGTGCTAAAGACTGAGCATGAGCCTATGCCTGGGCCTACATCTGAGTCTGGGTCTAAATGAGAAAACCCTGAGCTTGTACCAACTGCCCTTGTAGTGTCTGAACCTGTGTCTGTAGGCCTGGAATCTGTCTCTGATGGTCCATAGGTGGCACTGTCACTGCTCACCTCTTGCGAGGTCTACTAGATGATGGACCGCTGATGGCTAGCCCTACCCCTCTATCCCCTCCACTGCCACCATCACTATCATCGCTGCTACTATCATCACTATCACTCTTTGTGCTACTGCCTATCAGAGTACCACCCTCACTCTCTATGAAACCCTCTACCATATACTCCTCTACTAGTAGTGGTGCTGGCTCATCTGGAATAGTGATACGAGGATGTGGAACCAAGGCCAGGAATGGAGCATACTCCTTGGTGACTGGTGCCTCTGCAATGTCTCTCCGCATATCCCAAGGTGATGGATGTAATGCCCTGTATCCCTCTACTAAAGCATCATATGATAAACAGGGCCCCCAATCAAGAATATCCATCTACCGCCTAGCTTAATGGGCTACCCCCTATGGCATACACTACATGATGCCATACTGTCTATACACTCGGCACAACAAAAATCTCTCTAGAAAAAATGGTGTCCGGTCGATCAAATACATAGAATCACAGAGGTATCCTAGCACTGCATCATCCTCATCCCACTGCTGACAATCGAGGTATGGATGCCAGGTAACAGTCTCTGTGTCATCAAACACCCTTCTCTAGTGCTCTAACTTGCCCATCTGGGCGTATGTAAGCCAACCTCTGTATCTAAATACATAGGGTCTGCCTACTGGTCTATTTGCCACTGGAAATGGCCAAGCAATAGAGAAGTGCTCCCATGCCCACACCTGTAATAGGGTCATCCCTGCTGATAAGCTCCATGCACCTAGGTACACAACTAAATGAAGATCATGATAGAGATGTGCTAGCATGCACCTCCCCCATGCATATTTGGTACCATGTACCATCATGCTCTCTAATGTCCCGCCCCAACCCATGAGGAATCCCTTTGACCTATGATTAGGGCAAAGGAAACCTCCAATAAATCCAGCTAGCATTGCTGGTAGTGTTGCGTATGAATCAATGATCCTCCTCCATCAGACGCTCGGACCCTCAATATCCTTATCCTAGAAAACTCTACGAAGAGCATCTCTACCGCCAGTCCCATGGGAATCATAAGCTACAATCTCCCCCATGAACGAAATGTGCAGAATCCACCACACATCCTGGGGTGTGACCATCATCTCGCTAGTGGGTAGATGAAAGGTGTTGTGGTCACTATGCCACCTCTCAGCCAAAGCAGTCAATAGACCCCATTTAATCCTAATCTGGGGCATGTCAAGCAAACTGGTCAGGCTACATCAACCTATGATCTGAAGCTCATTTGGTTTCAGATGAGGTATCAAATATGTGGTCCAAGGAAATCTCTCTCACATCTGGAGAGTACCCAAATCCTCCTTTCATCATAATGAAAAATCCACAATCAGCAAACTATGTCAAGGAATCAAAGTCATTCTACTATCAAGTCTATTCCAAAAGTTTTGGTATGAGTTTTTGATCAAAATTCAGAGGCGAACATCAAACCTCACCTATCATGAGGTTCTCAAACATAAACAAACTTCACCTATCATGAGATTCATCAAAACATTATCTAGATCTCGCCTATCATGAGATTTATCAGATATTGAATCATTTCCTCGCCTATCATGAGGATCATCACAAATAGGATTTCTTCTCGCCTATCATAAGAGTTAGTCTTATTTACATCATCCAAATCCAAAATCAAGAATTTGGATTATCAATCATACCAATCTGAAGAATGGACATGATTAGAAGTGATGAAATCGAGGTAACCTAAGTCAAAATTTTCAAAATTGACATGAAAGTGCTAAATCAGACACCCAAAGCGTTAAATCATAAAAGCGCTACTTTATCAGTCAAAAGCGCTAAATTAGGAACCCAAAGCGCTAAATCTTGAAAGCACTATTTCAGCACTCCGAAGTGCTAAATCAGGCATCATAAGTGTTGTTTTACTGCATCAAAGCACTAAAATAGTCCATCAAAGTGCCGCTTTACCACAAGCGCTAAAACAAACCATAAAAGCACTAATCAACCAAATCAAAGCACTAGAACTCTCTAGGCGCTAAAATCTGGCATCAAAGTGCTAAAATTCAAATCCTAAGCGCTATATCATCGAAAGTGCTACATTATCCTATGGAAGTGCTAGAGATTTTAACGCAAGTGCCAAAAGTCAAAGCGCTAATCTACAAACTGGAAGTGCTACACCAAAGTGAAAGCACTACAGCATGGCTTGGAAGCGCTAAAACAAAAAAAATATGCCTAAACTTTTATAATGCATAAAAAACAAAATTTCTTGAATTACAAGGATGATTAGGGGTACATACCGGAGGTCCATACGCGGCCGACCATCGGTGACATTGAACGCACTCGAAATGGTGAGTGTGGTAAGGGATTGGCATCCTACTCTAGCTGGCTGAAATGTCTCCATCAAAGGATTTTCAAACTCAAATTTGCAAAATGACTTTGAAAATGACCTTTTGGACTGTATATAATTTTAAAAAAGGGATTTTTGAGGGGTTTTATTATATTTTGATTAATTTTATCCTAGAAATTAATTGAAATTCATCTGCAGGCTATATTTCTTCATCATTTTGTTAGGAGATAAATTATTTCATCATCGTATCTTTATCAAATCATCAGAAAATCATTTAAGTTTCAAAAAATTCTAAAAATCATCAAATCATTAATTATCTCCCGAGGGGGCATATTATCGACAATCATCTGAAAATCAATGTCTGGGGCATGTTTGGGGCATACATAATTTTTTTTTTTATATCATCGATCCTGGCAGTAGCAGCAAAATTTTCTTCAAAGCAATGCGTAAACACATCACTGCGAAGAGGGGCAAAATGTATACACCCAAAAATGGTCTGAAGAATCTAATTAATTAAATACAAATGATTTAATTGATTATCCTAATTTCCTCTACTGTTTGAATAAATAGAAATATTTGTTTATATAGTTCACATTTAAATCTCATCTTAATTAAATAAACAAAATTAAATACTTTGTTTGATTTGATTATCATTTCCCTATTTTATTCCATCACATCAATCTTAAATTAATTAAATAAAGATGAAAACACTTTATTTATTAATTGCCATATTCTTCTGTTTAATTTAATAAACAACTTCTATAGTTCATTTTATTAAATTATTTATCTCCCTTTTCGTAATTTAAATAAATCAAAATATTTGAATAAAGGCATAAGGAATATTCCATCTATATTTCCTCAAAAATGAATTAGATATCCTATGTCTAATCTATGTCTAAAATATGTCACAATTAATGCTTTGAAAGTTCACGGGAAGTTTTGGAGACAAATTGGAGACAAATTCCAAATTCTTCTCTCAATCCTCCTACATCAATCTTTCCTCTTCTCTTGCCTGGTGTTTTCATGGGTAGAGACAATCTCCAAAATTCTCTCAATCTCCTCCATATTTCACCATTCAATCCTCTAGATTGAATCCAAGCCTTTCAAAGTCTTCCTTGTGCATTTCTACAACCAGGAAATTCTATAAATACAACCTCATTGAACCAAGAAAAGGATCCAGATAATCTAACTTATGCACTCTTACTCTGCAGGAATTCAAGCCTCCAGCATTCAAGCAATCAAGCTTTCACAATCATGGTTGCCTCTTGTAGCTACATTTATCTGTTTCATGTCAATTCATCCTAGTTTAGTTCATTTATCATCTAGTATTATCACATCTAGCTCCATATCATTGCTTTATCATTCATCTCGTTCTTTGAATTGTCATTTTAACAATCATAGTGCACTCACGATCTGAGAGCCACAGTGATTTAATAAATCTTTGGAGATAGAGAACAATATGATGCTTTCAATAGATTATTGCTTTGATTTAATTCAATTTGTTTAACCTTTGATATAATGTCATATTAAGAAGTGTTTTAATCTTGTTTACTTATTCACACTTACAGTAATTATCATTTCATACTCATCTAAGTAATTTTGAGTCTCTTTGGGGTTTGTGTTTCTACAATTCTAAGTTAATTCATTATTTCTATCCACATATTCCTATTTATGTTGATAAATATAATAAAGGGACATTACAGTGGTATTAGAGCATGATTTTTCTATCCTGTAGGGTTTCCTAATGATTGATGATTCCTAGTGAAAGAGCAATCAAATACCTAAGGCGTGAGAAAAATAAGCCCCTTGTGGAAAGTCCAAATTCAGAAGAATAAATCATGTCTAAAGAAAGAAGGAAAAATTCAAAATATGATGAGGAGAGAGACAAATTATTTGCAACTATAGACCAAATGACAATGATCATGGAATAAATATGGTCACAACAAAATAAGAAGTGTGTAGAAGATAATAGGGTAGAAGGAAGCACCTATGATGTCGCTTTGTGAATTTATCTTAAGTGCTTCTAATTCCATGATTATTTATGTAAGTTTAGAACAAATAATTTCAGTGATAAACATAAAGTTTACAATCTTTGAAGCTATTTATCTACCCCTTACTCCAAATTTTACTACACAAAAATAGTCTTCAAAAAAATAAAATGGTTCTTTACCTCAATCCTTCTTCTCCTAAAATATCTCTTTGAATTTTCTAGAATGCCTTCACAATATTATCCCTTTGTTCTAGAATGTCTACAAGTTTAGACTATAAGGAATTGATCCTTTTCTTCTGAGCTCCATCCTTGTCATTAAGGATATTATATGTTTTTCCAATAGAGTCCAACTCAAGCTCAATAGCATTGATTTTTTCTCTGTAGTTCCGATAGGAGCAGGCCACTAGAGACAATACCTAACACATTGTTTACACTTTTGATACATGTCTTCAATTAATTTATGCTCTCATTCAATCTCTTCTATGCATTTCTGGATCTTTCTTCCACAACCAATTAAATCTCATATTTTTCTTCTATTTCCCTAGGTGAGAGTACCTTTAGTCTGTCTTCAATCTGCTCAATCAATACTTTCTGTAAAACATTTGTCAATTCGAAGGTGTCTATATCTCATCCTATTCATATGTTGGTTGAGACAACCAAACATATCCAATATTCTTTAGTCCATCCAATTTCTCAAGAACCTTCAACACCTTCTCTTTAGTAAAATCTTCATCATCATCCATTGATACCAGATCAAATGCCTTTGTATTCTTTACTTCCTTTTCTTCTTTCTTTTCCTTTGTCTTCAACTTCTTTATTTCCGGAGGAGAACTTGAGATGATTCTTCTTGCTTTCCTCTTCCCAAAGGAAGATCCTAACTTAGGTGTCCCAAGTGGATTGAAAACCATACCAAAGTTCCATGCATTTATTTTGTTGATAAATTATTCTTTACAAATATTTTCCTTCTCTGCTAGGAATTCTAGGTACAGATATACCTGCTTCCCAACTGGTACAATTGACTTCCACACAACATTCTCTTTGAATGGTAATGACTTTAGAAAATACATCATGAAACATATAACCAAAGATCCAAAATGAAAAGGGTAATTATAATTATTTTTCATAGTAATGTTCTCCATTAATTGATTCCTCAATAACTCACACAAGTCGAAATCCTCATTCTTTTCAACAATTTGATTTGCAATGTAAACAACAATCGTGAAAGTAGAGCGTTCCCTATTTCTGAAATAAGTCTTATATGAAATGCTATATGCCACATACCTTATTATAGGGTTGAGTATAGTATGATTTTGAAGTGCCCTTTGGTCTCCTATCACTCCAGTTAAGGCTTCAACCTATTTGTTCTTCACTGAATTCTTCATGGGAATGGATCCATCATTACATAACCTTGTAATTTCTTCCTTTGTAATCCCACAGGGTTTGTCGAAGGTCATCTGATCACCTTGAACTCTACTTAGGAAAAAATGAACAATGTCTACATCAAAAAAGTATGGGAATTCTCTCCAAATGTCTAAAATCTTGTGCCCTAGACTCTTGACCTTTTGTACTTGCTTAACTGAAAGCGAACCTTCAAATTTCAAATCTTTTCATGGTTAAATTCATCGATTTGTAACTTACTTAATTTTTGTAATTCGTCACTATATGGATCAAATACTACCATTTCCTTTAACTCCATTATTTCAACTCTGTTCTTCATACATTCACTCACCAACAACCCTAACTCCTTATCTCTCAGTTGCACTTTACTCCTTAGCTTGTTCAATTTTCAATGTGAGAAAGAATGACCAATCGACTTCCTTATTTAACTTGTCACTTTTAGGGTTTCATTGCAAGAAGTAATTTATTTCTTATGACATCATCATTAGTACTTTACTCTATTAGTACCTTCCCCTCAGCCGAAGCTTTCCGGATCAATTTTTAGATGATGAAGCCTCTGTACTAGAACCTACCACAACAGACTCAATTCCATAATCTTTTCCTCCAAGACATGGCGCCTTTCTTGGATTAAACTAATTTTACCCCAATTTTATATTTATTTCTCTTAAGCTTTTAAGATACATTGTAAACCAAGAAGAGCTCCGTAATTTTCCCTATTTGCTTCTTTTATGTCAGAATTTTCTTGAATTCCTTCAAAATAGATACTCACATCACATATCCTTGTGTCATCGCATGACACCTCATATATTGAGGGCTTGTTAGATTTTTGTATGACTGCTCCCCTTGAAACCACTATTGGGTTCAGTTCTTAGAAGAGATATATGCACCAGATGTAGATACAAAGTTATTTGATTCATCCTTGTTCTCAGGTTCTTCCTTCTTCCTCCAAATTTTTTCCATCTCTCCTTACTTCTTCAAGATCTACCATGTTCACAGGCTTGATCTTCTATTCCGGATTAGTTTTCTTCCCAACTTTTCTCCTACAAAATTTTGAGATATGTCTTGGTTTTTGGCAAGTGTAGCACATAACATATCCTTGATCAAACAAATTTGCATTTGTCCTTGACCTGCGCTGATTGGCCTTGTGTCCAAAGATATTGCATGTTTAATAGTAGCCTTGAAAATATTGAATCCTTCTACTAGTATTAAATCTATTTATCATCATTTGGCTTCTACATTCGGTAGCTCTATGTCCAAAGTTTTTGCAAACATAACATTGCCCAACAAGGAATCTAACATTCTAACTCATTCTATTCTAGTTCATCCTACTTCTACATTATGTTGCTTTATGTCTAAATTTACTGCATGAGATACAAAAACCATTAAAAGATGGGTACCTTTGAGCATTAGGTTGTTGAATGGGAATCCTTCTGGTATTGTTCCTTCAATTCTTGTTTTGATAAGTATTGCCTTGAAATTTCCTCTGATTTTCCACTTTGTTGAAAAGGTCATAGTTAATCAAACCTGTTAATTAATTAAATATGAATTATTTAATTAATATTCTTCTAAAATCATCTACATATAAATAAATTCAATTATTTATTTATATCGTTCACTTTCTAAATTATTTCAATTTAATTAAATAAATAAGTTTATTTAATTATTACCATTCTTCTTAATTAATTAAATAGATTTCAAAATTTATTTATATTAATTATCACGTAAATTTAAATAATGCTCCTCATTTCACCAAAGTTCTCTCAAATTGGCCTCTATTGTCTCTGCCCTTCAAAGGAAGTCTTCACCATGTATCAAGCAAAGTTGATAGATCTAGGATTATATGGTCACCTCCCCCTTTGGGTTATTTTAAATTAAACTTTGACAAAGCTTCAAAAGGTAACCCCGGAATTTCAGGGGCTGGTATTGTAATAAGAGATACTAACGGTATAGTCCTTTGTGCCAAATCTACCAAGTTAATGGTTGGTACAAATAATGAGGCTGAATCACAGGCTCTACTATTTGGCCTGAAAATGGCTTTAGATTTCAAATTACCAAAGTTAGAGATAGAAGGGGATTCTCTTATTCTGATTAATGCCTGCTGGGAAGGATCCTCCCATAATTGGAAGTTATCTTATATGGTAAAGCAAATTCAAAAACTTTTGGAAAATTTCTTGCATTATAACTTATTGCATACTTATAGAGAAGGAAATACGGTTGGAAATTATTTAGCCAACCTGGGCTGCAATCAACTTGAAAAAGAAATGTTTCATATTGTTCAAATTGGGAAAATTGATGTTGAATTGGAAAAATTAATTTCAAAAGAGGAAACTTCTATTGATCAAAATGGATAAAAATTGATTGTCATTTTGTTGTACTTGCCAATTATCGATATGATAGGTCTTAAAGTTTAACTTTTAACTATCATATTTATGGTTGACATGTTGACAAGATTTATTAATCTTTTTGGTCCTATGGAGGGATTGTCAACATAGGAATACATGTTGAATAATTGCAATCCTTTCGTTCTTATGTATAAAGGATAATGTGCAAAATGTGGTCGATACTGAGATCACAGGTTTGTTTGATCTGTTATAAGAATGATTATAGGGGAGGTCTAACATGAGGTATATATCATGCCTTGTCTAAATCGGACAGCTACAGGTAAATAAAATTATGACAACATAAAGGTTGGCAAGGTCATGAATACAAGTACAATGTCAATCTCATTACATGGAAAATATGGTGTTCTCCCATACCCGATGGGATGATTTTGTTGGTCCAATTCAGCTCGGTTTCCATCAGTAATATTTAATATTCTTATACAGCATTCGGCATTTGTGTAAAGGATATCATGGTACTATTTCATAATAAGTTGGTAAGGGATTTGTCATGATAAAGAGGTAAGCTTCAAAATCAAGGGAGCCGAAAGTTTATAAATAGGACAACATTGTCTTATTTTCTACATTAGAAAATCAAGAAGAGTTCTATTAATATTTAATTTGACTATTTAGCTATTAAGCAAATTAAGGTAGGTTGAAATGGAGTATCATCCTCAAAATTTTTGAATGTGGCTACCAGTTCAAAGTTGGGAAACTCCGGCTTCTGTGTTTGGAAACAGTTAAAGTCATTGCTGACACAATGGTAAATGACATATTTCTGAAAAATGAAGCAGTTCTTTGCAGTGCACAAAAATATATCTTCTCTTGTGGAGAAGGTTATATTGGTGCTTCTTCACTGCAAAGAAATTCAAGACAGGTGCATATTCAAGCTTAGGAAGGCTCCCATTTGTTGATGGAAGAAGCAAGAATTGAAGATCAGGGAGACAATATTTTTGACTTCATGCAGATGGAGGAGTAAATGGAAATGTTTTAAATTTTGCAGATTATGTACTTGCTTGTGAGTAAGCAACCTATAAGTTGTATCTTCAGTGGATAGGTTTATACTTTTAGGCAGATAGACTTTGATATGACTGTATGACTTTAAAAATTCAGCATTTTGTAATCAGAAACACTACATTTTTGGGCCAAAATAGGAGGTTTTCTCATTGGCTCTTTCTTGCCGGTATGCCCTTTGAGCCAGATAAATGTATACTTTATTACATATAATAAATATATAGATAGTGGCTTGCCACTTTTGTTTAAAAAAAAAAAAATGTTCCTCATTTCACATTTAATTAAATATTTCTAATATTTAATTGAACAGTTTCTAATTCTTCATTTCTTCACATTTAATTAAATATTCTAAATATTTAATTAGAAACTTTCCTCACCTCAGATTTAATTAAATATTATAAATATTTAATTACCCACCTTTTTCACCTCTCATATAATTAAATATTAATTATTTAATTATGGAAGCTTCCAAAATCCAAGTCACATGTAATTAAATAAATTTATTTATTTAATTAGGAATTATCCTCAACTTCCAACTAATTCTCATAAATGAAAAGACAAATGGCATATTTGTTTCCATTTTTGAATGAGGATGGTTTTGTGGGTTGAAAAAATCTCCCATTTTTCTCTCAACCTTCCATATTTTTTTAAACTTCTCAATCTCTCACCGTTCATCTTGACAGGTTTGAACTCAACTATTGATCTTTGGCAACTAGATTCTTGCCTCCAAAAATCTATAAATATAGCCCTCTTGTGAGTTGAAAAGGATCCTAGATTTTGTGAATTTAAGCGTGACTACTATAGTTGTATTCGAATCAGCATCTTAGCATAAGAATTTCAAGTTCATAGCATAGCATTTCAGTTTTTATATCATAGCATCAAATCATTTAGCAATCAACATGCATTTTGCATAAATATCATTCTCCTAAGTTGTCATTTCAACAAGTTGCTACTTACACCAACTGAGAGCTAGTAACTTGCATTGAATCCTTGGAGATAGAGGACAATGGAACACATTTGAAGGAGCTGCTATTATTTAGAGTTTGTTTTATCATTTTAATTAGTTTCCTTTGATTTAATGTTTCATTGGTGTGTTAGTTTATCCTTTTAATTAGACCACTTATTCTCACACATTTTTGGTGCCCATCGTGGGGCCTTGCCCCATTTTTAATCTTTTTATTACAATTTTTTTGACAGGTGATGGACTGGAGCTTCGGTTTAGCACATACGAGTTGCAGATTAGCATATATGAGCTCTGTTTTAGCGCAGTTGTAGTCTATTTTAGCGCAATGACTTACTATTTTAATGCATTTGTGGTTGATCTTTTAGCACATTTGTAGTCTATTTTAGCACATTTGATGGTTCTTTTAGTGCATATAGAAGTGTAATAGAACAAATCCTTATTCCGACGCCATCCGCGGATAGAGATTTTTCAATTCAGTTTTAAAGTAAAATGAAGCAATCCTAGGCTAGTCACTTAAATATGGAATTAAGCAATCCTAGGATAGTCACCAAACATTATTTTTTCTTGGTTGGAAATGAATCCAATGTTTGTTGTGAAGCAAAATCTTCACTTAGCATAGAAAATCGTCATTTGGATTTAAAATTGAACCATTTGTTTGCTGTGATTGCTAGGTAATAGGTTTATGCTCTCCCCTTGACTGGGTGACCAAAACACTAGACTTACCTTTTTCATTTTAATGCAATTCATTCTTTGTTACATCCTTTAGAAGGCCTGTCGTAGTGGGAAAAAGTACTCACCCTATGGGAATGACCTAAGTGGGAACAACCAAAGCTAGGTTTTCCAACCCACTCTAATCAAAAGTGAATTTTGGGGAAACCCATATTCAACAGAAGTGAGCAAGATAAACATCCCCAAAACCTTTGTTCTAAAGATTGGGAGGTCTCTTGAGGGAGTTTATCTATTGCCATGCCGAACAGATACCTTTATTATGAACCACAGTGTAGAAATCCAATCGTGTCAGTATCCAAACATCATATTGAACACAGTGCAAGGGGAGGGAAGAATCTATCCCCAAGACACTCACCATATAATTGCCACAAATATTTTGCTCAAGGGATTGATAAATATAACCTTGAGTATGCACCTGGAAAAGACAAAAACACGGGCACCTTTTAGGGGGTGACACAGCTGTGTGAGTTGATGCAATTTTAAGATGTGGGCTGTGGTTCCTATGATGAAATTTTTGAGAACTAAGAGTGAGTCTGTTTGAAGTGCTTATTTTGTTCAATACCTGTGAAAAATCTCAAGAACATACACTCTTTGTTTAGATTTTAGGATTTGCAAAACAACTATTTTCTACTGTATACCATGTTTTTCCACATTTAAATCACATAAAGATCATCCAAAAACATCAAACCGTCAAAACATGTCTGTCTTAGAATAGTAATTGGATAGTTTAGTGCATCCCTGGTCTATTTCGACGCATTTATGATCTGTTTTAGTGCATCTATGGTCTGTTTCAGTGCATTCATGCTCTGTTTTGGTGCATTTGTGTTGTATTTCAACACATTCATGCTCTGTTTTAGCGCATTTGTGATCTATTTTAGCACATGCCTGCAACAGTCTAGCTCATAGGTTGGATATTTTAGAGCATCTGCTGAAAATTTTAGCGCATCTGTATTCCGAGCCTGGGTAATTTTTTGACACCCGAAAATCTGCCATCTCAGTCTAGTCTTTTTCTATGCTCAGGGTATGGAAGTTTGCAACTTTTTCCAATAAGTCCCTAGAGAAGAAGATTAAGAAGCCAAAGAAATATCTCAATTATAAGAAATCATTTAAAAATAGGAAATTTTTATACCAAAGTCGAAAGGTTTTGCTTGAACATAAAACCTTTATTCATCGATATCATGACTTTGTTAGAGGTTTCACTGACGATTATGCTTTAGAACCATTATATTCACAAATTTCTTTCAAAGAAGAGCCCTTTCTCAAAGGCATAATCATAGTCAGCATATTTGTTCCTCTTACATTCCCCATCCTGCAATTGTGTACGCTAATCATCCCAATCAAATTCTGCAATAGAGAGCTTAGGTGACATTAGGCATTTATCAAAATCCTTATTTTTACAAAACTACGATCAAACCTCACAAAGTGAAAAATCATCTTTATTTTTGATCTTTGGTTTAATTCCCACAAATAGGATCATCATCCTTTCAATCAGGGAATCATGAGCTAAAGATTAAAAATCTCATAAGTCATAGAATCTTCATTCTATTCCGACTTATATATCCATCAAAATTGCACTATTTCATTCTTTTTGATCAAAGATTAGTAGAAATTTGGCAAAAGCTTATTCTTGTTTTCACAAGATCTCGAAAGCACATAGAAGGAGATGAAAGGGAAAGTACATTAAGAAAAATGGGCGATAATGGTGATAGGGAAGAAAATCCTTTTCATAATTCGAATACTGAGGAGATAATGGAAGAAAAGCTTCAAGAAGCGGAACAGGATCCCCAATTCCATACTCTCATGGAATGAGTTTTAGAAAGAAACAAGGAAAGATATTTCCTTTCATTAGCTAATCAAGGAGCTAAGTTACCTACTGATCTCAACATGGAAGGGCTTAGAGAAAATCTTGAAGCCCCTCTTAATGATTTTAGTGCTCTTACTCAATAGATAAAAGCATTGCAAGGGAAAATAAAGGAAATCTAGGGGGGTGCAAAAAGAATTTTTGGATGATATTTGTCCATATCCATTTGACAGGAGTCTTCAAATGATTCCTTTTCCAAAACATTGCGAAATTCCAAAGTTTGATAGGTATAATGGGAAAACAGATCCCATTGATCATGTGAGGGATTTCTGAAATACGAGCTTAGAATTTGCTCATGAAGATACCTACCTAATGCGATTGTTTCCACGAAGTCTAGGTGGAAAATCCATGGTGTGGATTTCCAAGATCACTCCCCCTATTAGAAAATTTGAGGAGCTAATAAATAAATTCATATCACAATACTCCTACAATATCCAACACCAGGTAACCATGCTTGATTTGTGTAAAGTGAAACAAAAGGTTGGGGAATATTTCACCACATTTTTACAAAGATGGAGAAGGGTGTTTTCCAGATACTCCCATCCTATTCCTGAAATGGAAAAGATGGAGATCTTTATCAACAGTTTGAATCAAGAGATGAGTTATAGGCTTAGAAACCTTCACTGTCCTCAATCATTTGAAAAATTGATTGAAAACATGATTACTATTGAAGGTGCCTTGGTCAAGTGTGGAGTTTTAAAGCTCGATAAAGAAGGTCCAAATTCATACAACAACAACAACAACAATAGTAACAACAAAAACAAGTCACGATTTTGGACTCGAAATAAAAATGTTGTGAATGATGGGGTAGTAGATGCTAACAATGTGAATATAAATCCTACCATTCTCAATGTGTCAGGGGTTCGACATAGCAATAATGCTGGAAATTCTAGTAACCAAGGCAATAATTCCAATCAAGGAAATGTGACCAACAATCATGGTTATAATCTTGGCAATAATCAAAATTCAAATGCGCCTCGATCTCAATTTTTCTCAAATCGATGGAGTTTTACTCCCTTGGGCCAGTCTTTGGAATCCCTTCTTAAAGATCTATTGAATCAAAATGCTATCACATTGCCACCACAAAGAGATTATGAGCCTCGAGTTAAACCGCCATCATGGAATGACTCACACTTTTGCGATTATCATAGATGCAAAGGTCACAAGACAAATAATTTCCAAGGCTTAAAGAATCTTGTTCAAGATTTGATTGATAACCGTACCATAATGGTGGAGGGACATAATGCTAATGATGACCATCAGGAATTCACAGATCCTCTCCCCAATTATCAAAAATGGGAATGTTCGTGTGACAAAGGAAAGAATATAAATCATGTCTATGACACCATTATCAATCATATTTATGCCAACGATCAACAAATCAATGCTATTAGAATCAAAGGAAAACGAGAATATCGAGAGGTCAATGCTATGACAAGGGAACATGACAAAATAATTGTAAAGGGAAGTTCATCTAAGGTGGAAATTCCCCCTCCAAGTGAATACAATTTGGTCGATCAACTACTAAAAACATCAGCCCAAATTTCTATCTTGGAGCTCTTAAAATATCACCTGCACATAAGGACATTTTGGAAAGGGCACTTATCGACACAACTGTGTCTGCTGATCTGGATATCAATAAATTTCAAGCCATGGTGGGACACTTGTCCTCATCCACATGTTTATCCTTTACTGAGAAGGATGACCCGTCCATGACCCATCCACATAATTCATCACTTTACCTAGAGGTCATGGTTCATAAAGCCCAAATTAGACGTGTCCTAATAGATGGGGGAGCCAGATTAAACATTTGTACTTTGAAATTGGTCCTTGCTTTGGGATATTAAGAAGAATCTATAAATCGACGAAGGAAAATTATGATCAAAGCATACAATGATGAGGAAAGAGCTTCCAAAGGCCTGATCATTTTACCAATTGGAGTGGGACCTATTGTGAAGAATACCTTTTGTCAGGTTCTAGATTGGGATCTATCCTATAACATACTCTTGGGTCACCCATGGATCCATGAGATGCAAGTTGTTCCATCCACTTATCATCAATTCTTGAAGTTTCCATATGATGGACAGGAAGTAACAATACCAGCCGATCACATTAGTAGTCAAACTTGTTCTAATCTAAGAGCAACTTAGGACACATTTGTCCCACATAATAGAGAGGCATTGGAAATTTCTACCTCCAAGTACAATGAACAAGAAAAAGAAATGATAAGTAATTTTGGCACCAAGCTAAAGTTGAAAGAGAATGGGGTGGGAGAATATTCCTTATGTGTCTCTAACCTACCCATGTCTCCGAGATCTCATGGTCAAACATCAACATCCATACAATAGGCTACAGTAGCTTTAGCCTTAGCTTCAGTTCCCATCACCAAGTTTGATGGAATATTTATCAAAGAAAATGAAATGGAAGATAGAGCTATCCTTGATTGGCTCTATAAGGATGAAGAGGAATCAATACAACTTGTCAAGTTACCCACATAACAATATGGAAAAGGTTATACAATAATGCAGCAAATGGGTTATGAAGGGAATGGCCATATAGGTAAACAAAAGGAGGCTATTATTGAACCTATCTGATTAAAAACAATGCACCCAAAGGATAAAACAGGGTTAGGATATGGTGAGGACACAAAGGAAGAAGTAGTACAAAGACCATCCAATGAGGAGTTAGCTGAAACAATTCTTAGACTTCAAGAAGACAATTCTGACACTGACTCTAATGAATATGAATGGGATGACATCTTTGATGATACATTCTAGAGAGATGAACAGGTGGTTGTCATACAAAAATTCACACCTAAATTCATACAAAGGGAAAGCTCAAGGTCTCCACTTGATTACGTCTAAAAAGCGATTATGACTCAAGCGAGGAAGATTCAATTCAAAGCAAGACAAATCATCAACAGGAGGATACCATCATAGACCTTTCTCATAATGAAGGTAATGATAGCATCATGACCCTAATGGCCAGTGACCTTACTCAGCCTAATGATCCATTTCATTTGGTCCATCCCGAACTCATTGATTGGAAACAAATTGCACCAATTGACAACCGAACTTTTCCAAATGACGAAACCATCATAAAATTCCTTTGTTCATCCCAATCAAAAACAAGTTCCACCAGGGAATCACAAGATCAAAGTTTTCAACAGGAAAGTGCCAAGTTTCTCAACTATGAAATTAATAACATAAAAGAAAGATCTAATGGTGAAAACCTAACAAAGGCAGTATTAGATCATGAAAAGAGAAAAACAAAAAGCGTATCTACTGGTGAAAACCTTTCAAAGGCACCAGAAGATGGGAAACTTGACACTCTTCCAAAACATTATCAGGAAAGGTCTTTTATTCTAATAGAACCGATAGCGGTGATCAATTTAGGTACTGTGGAGCAACCCGAAGTCTTACAATTGGCTACATCATTAACAAAAGAGGAAATCTCGGGGTTCACAGAATTTCTCAAGAACAATCAAATCTATTTTGGATGGTCCTACATAGATATGCCTGGATTAGACTCAGATCTCATCATGCATCATCTATCTATCATGCCGGGGGCAAAACCTGTGAAGCAAAAACTTTGAAAAATGCATCCACATGTTGCATTATTGGTTAAGAAGGAGTTAAAGAAGCTTTTAGATGTTGGATTCATTCGGTCTATAGACTATGCATAATGGATCTCTAATATCGTGCATGTATCAAAGCCAGATGGAAGAATCAAAATTTGTACAGATTTCCTAGATTTAAATAAAGCATGCCCTAAAGATGACTTCCCTCTCCCAAACATAGATATGATTGTTGATTTGATTGCTAGACATGCTATGTATTCACTAATGGATGGATTTTTGAGATACAACTAGATAAAAATTGCATCTGAGGATCAAGATAAAACAACATTCACATGTCCTTGGGGTACATATTGCTGGAATATAATTCCATTTGGACTCAAGAATGCAGGAGCTACGTATCAACAAGCAATGAATACCATTTTTCATGACATGATGCACACATTCATGGAAGATTATGTCGATGATCTTTTTGCAAAATCACACACCAGAGAAGGACACTAAGACATCTTGTCTAAATTTTTTGATAGGATGGAAAAATTCAAAGTGAGACTTAATCCAAAGAAATGTGTCTTCGGGGTAAAATCTAGAAAGCTTCTAGGGTATATTGTATCAGAAAAGGGAATTGAAGTGGATCCAACAAAGGTACAAGGAATTCTCGATATGTCAGCACTAAGGAACATTAGTCAATTGGGCTCATTGCATGGATGGTTACAATCCATCAGGAGATTCATTGCACAATTGGCGGATAAACGTTTACCATTCACTCATCTCTTAAATAAGAATGTTCCATTTAAATGGGAAGACAAATGTGAAGCAAAATTTGATCAAATAAAGCATTATTTGATAAATCCACCAGTGTTGATTCCACCAATGCAAGGTGAACCACTCATATTATATATTTCCACGACACATGTATCTTTAGGAGCCTTATTGGCATAGGAGGACAACTCAGGGAAGGAGCGAGCAATATATTACATCAGTCAAACTTTGACAAGCCATGAACTAAATTATACCTTCATTGAAAAATCTTGCTTAGTAGTAGTGTTCACTTCTCAAAAGTTGCGACACTATATGCTAGCCCATACAATAAAGCTTGTGGCTAAGATTGATCCACTCAAATATCTTCTAAGTAAGGCTACCTTAACTGGTAGATTGGCTAAATGGGTCATGATCTTGAGTGATTTTGACATTCATTATGTGGATTGGAAGGCTATAAAAGGATAGGTAATAGCAAAACAATTGGCAGAAGCACCAATGCAAGTAGAACATCCAATACACATTGATTTTCCTGACATTGATGTATTCACAATAACTATTAAGTAGTCGTAGACACTCTATTTTGATGGATCCTACACTGAACATGGTTCGGGGGCAGGAATTCTTTTCTTCACACCTCAAGGACATACAATTCCAAAATATTATCAGCTAATGTTTCCTTGCACAAACAACATAGCTGAGTATGAGGCACTATTAATTGGAATGAGAATTGTCGTAGATTGGAAAATCATAGAACTACAAGTTTTTGGTGATTCACAACTTGTAATAAATCAAATCAATGATGAATATCAAACTAAGGATGACAAGTTAATGCCTTACAAGAGAATGGTGGATGACTTCAAGAAATATTTTGTTGACATCAAGTTCATACAAATTCTGTGTATTGATAATAAAGTTGTAGACGCCATGGCTACACTTGCATCACTGCTCCAGTTGTCAGAAAATCAATAACGATACTATTTCCTGGTGGAACAATTGTTTTCTCTCACCTATGACAATTTAGAAACCCAAATTATTTGTCACCTAACCAGTTCTGATTCTCCCTTGTATGGCCAAATCTATACTTACCTAAAAGATCTACTTTGCCCCTAGATTTTTCTAGAAATCAGAAAAGAAATTTCATACGCTAATCTTCTCGTTACACCTTTAATTGTTGACATCTTATACCGACATGGTCTTGATGGTACCCTCCTTTGATGTCTCAAACACAATGAATCAGAAAAGGCCTTACAAGAGGTACATGGTGGCATTTGTGGGACACATTCAAGTGGACTAACCTTAGCTAAGAAACTTGTTAGAATGGGTTACTATTGGCCAACCATGGAGAAAGAATCATTCATCTTTGTTAAGAAATGTTCAAAATGTCAAATTCATGGGAATCTCATTCATGCTCTTGCTCAAGAATTACAACCCTTCATCACAACATGGCCTTTTTCTCATTGGGGATTGGACTTGGTTGGAAAGATACATCCATCATCATCAAATGGACACAAGTTCATTATTACATCCACTGAGTACTTTACTAAATGGATTGAAGCTATTCCCCTAACAACTGTTATTGACAAACAAATTTTATCATTCATTTTGAACTATATCATATGTCGGTATGACATTCCCAACTCCATTATTACAGATAATGAAAGACCTTTCAAAAATCAAGATGTTGATGAACTCTGTGAAAGATTTCACATCCAACATAGGTTCTCTACCCCTTATTATCCATAAGGGAATGGCCAAGTAGAGGCTTCAAACAAACAATTCTAAAGATTTTGAAGAAATAAGTGAATGAGGCAGGCCATGATTGGCATGTCCAATTAAATGTAGCATTATGGGCATATAGAACAAGTATTCACACACCAAAAGGTTCCACCCCATATGCCTTGGTCTATGGAGCAGAACCTATTTTTACATTAGAAGTTGAGATTCCCTCACTTTGAGTATCACTAAAAGGGCTAGTAAATGATGAGGATTACAGAGTATCAAGGTTGCAAGAGCTGGAACTACTTGATGAACAATGTCAAACTACAATTAATCATTTAAAGGGATATCAAGAAGTTATGTCTCACAGCTACAATCACAGAGTCAAACCATGAGCTTTTTAAGTGGGTGACTTGGTTCTCAAAGAAAACCCTCATAATCAGCAAGATTGAGAAAAAAAAGGAAAGTTCAAGCCTAATTGGTTGGGCCCATTCATTATCATTGCAACATATGGATCGGGGGCATATCAGTTGTTAACATTAGAAGGGGATCTGTTTGAAGATCCGACCAATAACATTCACCTGAAGAAATTTTATGCCTAAAAAATATCAAAAACAATATAAAGAGATGAAAAAATTCATAAAAACTAGAAAAATGTGTCAATATGGTGAAAACCTGGCAAACAAGCATCTTTTGACATAGGGAAAAATACAAAAAAAATAAAAAATAAAAAATAAAAATAAAAAAATTGGAAAAAGTGCAATAAAAAAAAATGGTGAAAACCTGGCAAACAAGTATTTTTTTATATTTGTTTGGCTCTCTCATCTATTAAGATACATTCTGCATATCGATCTTTCATCGACATCACATACATGCCTGGCCATCACATCTGCATCATGTGTTTAAACATTTCCTTGAAACGACAAGGATTTCATCATGGCTTGATGATTAATGTTATCCTTAGCAGTAGTTTGTGTCTAATAGGCGTCAGAGTGTAGGGTCATTGGGGGAAATTCTTGGAGCTTTTTGGTAGACAAACAACAACATGTGTCAAGAAACAACAAACTTATCCATTCAAAACTGGGTCTAAACGACTGTTTGACAAAAAACTGAAACAAATTGGATGATCTTAATCTGAATAAAATAAATGAAAAAATTAAGGCATAAGTTGAATTATCGTTTTGTCTTTTGATGAAATCATATCTTTGGAGTGGTTCAATGATGCACTGAACTAGAATCACAAAGAAGAAGTATGATTTCTATTTGGTTGTTGTCTGTAAGCTAATCACTAGTATTGTGCAAATTTGTCATAGGACATGCTCTACAACATATCATCAATGACATTTCATAATTTGTATAGGAAAATGGTTAACTTTTGTTTGTTTATGCAAACAATACTCAAGTCATCTTGGTTTAATTATACCTCGATGCTTGTATTAACTTTCTATATCAAACATCATGAAAGTAGTACTCAGGTCATCATTTGTGCTAATATCCCCTTTGATGCTTGTACTAAATTTCAACATATCAAAAGGCTCAATGATGAAAATCATGTGCAAAATTGGCTCATGGAATGACAAACAGGAGAATAGTTCATTTTTGCATTCTAGGGTTTGCATGATTCATTAAGATTTGCATTTACGGGCTATATAATAGATTTTTGGAGATTTTTTGAAAAAAATTATACATCTTTTAAGACACTATTTGAGTACGCTTGGACATTTATGGCATCTCATTGCATTATCATTTATTGCATTTAATTTCATCATTTTTCATTATCATTATCATTTCACATCATTATTAGGTCTTATTTTATCATAATCATTATCCATTTTAGTTTATATGCATATCGTTTTCATATCATGTGCATATCATTCACTATTTTTCATTCATCTCATTGATCTCATTTCACCTCATTATCATTATCATTCATTTCACATCATTTGCATAAACATACATTGATAAAAGAAAGATGTATCCATTTTCATTCATTACATACATCATATAGGAAGATCATTCACCATCATGATATAAATCATTTTAAAAACATATTACATTGTATCATCATTGCATCATCATCATAGAAACATACATTGTAAAACATCATCATTTTCAGTTCATATCAAAGAGAATATATCATCATCCATAAGAATGCATAATCATAAACAACACAATATATAGAAATAAGACTGCATACATAAATCCATAGCACATACATGTCGAATCACCATTGCATATGATAAATCTCATCAAAAATAATATCCAGGTGTATAAGGATATCAAATGTCTAAACAAGATATATAAAATACAATGGCCAGGTCTATCCATAAATCATCACTGAGGGGCATCCAGACATGGAACATGACTACTGCTGTCTCCTGAGGTGGTAGGTCTTGCTGGATCTCTGCTACTAGGAGCCCTGATCTCTCATCTGACAGGCTATCCCACACTCCTAGTGGCACTCTTGGTGTGACTGCATGAGTGAGTCCATGATCGGGTACCTGACTGAGTATAAGCTATCCTCCGCTTAGGTGGCACTGCCTCAAAGTATCTCATCCTATAATACTTGACCTTCTGAGCAATCTCCAGTCCCTCTGCCACAACCTCTCCAATGGAAGTGCTCTCAAATGACCTCAGGAGTCTCTCTGCTACTCCCTCTTCTTGAATGCATCACTCTTTGAAACTGTCTCGCTCTGCTATGAGTTGAGCTACCTGTGGGTCAGGAGGTGGTGGTTGTGTAGCCTATGCCTATAACTAGCTGATGATAGCCTGCGCCTGTGTTAGCTGACTCCGAAGAGTCTGAACCTCTACCTATAAGTTGTCCATCTGTCTTTGTGACGAAGCTCTAATAGTAATGCATGAAGCCAAAGTACTTGGTTGGTCCACCATTTTGGTTGTGTGAGGCCTCATCCCAAATGGAAAATCGAAGAAAAATCTCTACCCCGCACCACCTCTGTCATCCCCATCATCATCACTGTCATCGGAGCTATCTAACTCATCCTCCTCATCATCTGGCTCCATAGTCACCCCACCTATATCCTCTGCCTATGGCTTCCCTGCCTTTGCCTGCCGTCTTGCCTGTCGTATAACTGGTCCACCTAAAAGTGGAGTAGGCTCATCTAGACTAGTCAGCCTCAGAAATAGATGTGAATAGAAGTAAGCAGCATAATCATCCATCATGTGAGCATCTATAACCTCATGATGTATGGCCCAAAACTCTAGCTATAGATCTGTTTACTCAACCCTCACTGCCTCAAAGTGATAAATGGCCCCCACTCTGGCATATCCTCACGGTGTCTCGCATAGTGAGCCACACCCTGTGGCATCATCTGTACCTATCCATACTACCTCAGTACTCTCATAACCAAAAACTGCTCAATGATGAAGTGAGTACGACCAATCATATATCTAGCTATCCCACAGTCAGGAAGCTCTATGTCATCCTCATCCCATGCCTCACAGTCAAGATATGGTCTCCAGATGACAATATCCATGTCATCCAATATCTGTCGCCAATACTCTAACTCGCCCAACATCGGCTTGACAAGGGGACCTATGTATGCATAAACATATGGATAGCCTAGTGGGCGATCTCTCTAAACAATAGGATGAGTGATGGCAATATGCTCCCATGCCCAAATCTGCAGAAGAGTAACTCTGGAGGAGATAATCTTCCCATTTGTGTATACCACCTGATGAAGATCATGGAACAGATGGGCAAGCATGCATGATCCCCATGCATATCTAGTATGATGGAGGAGTATTTCCTCCAAAATTTGACCCCAGCCTACTGATAGTCCCTTTGACCTATGATCAAGACAAAGGAAGCCACCAATGAAACCTGCTAGAACTGATAGAAGTGGGGCATAACTCTGAACCATGTCTCTCTAAGGAACCTCATAACCACTAATATGGGGATCCTGGAAGACTCTTCGTAAGGCATCTATCCCCCCAATCTCCTTGTGATCGTAGATCATAAGCTCAACAACTATTGGGATGCCTAGAATCCTGTACACATCTTTAGGAGTCCGAGTAATCTCCCTGGCCAGCAAGTGAGAGGTATTATGCTCACTATGCCATCTCTCAGCTAGTGCGGTCAACAGTGCCCTGTTGACCCTATACTGTGGGATCCTAAGTAGGGAACCCAACCCACATCTCGCAATCACCCCTATCTCTGCTTGAGATAGTCTGGGAATCATGTCCCATGTACGGGGAAATCACTCTCTAATCTAGAGGATATTAAAATCCTCCTATAACATCAAGCACATTAAATCAATTAGCAAGGACTATCAGAAGAATATATCGCACAAATCATATCAAATCAAGTGAATCATATCAACATCATCAATCTATCATTAATATTTGTATTTCAATCAGGAAAGAAAATTTATCAAATCATTACTATTTTTTCTTCAAGAAGGAAGGCAAATTTATCATTTTCTACTATTTTTTTTCATTCAAACATGGAAACAAATTTAACAGCGAATCGACTCAATATCAAATCATTACTATTTGTTTTTCAATCATGAAAGCAAATTTATCAAATCATTACCATTTGTCTTTTAAGTACGAAGATAAATTTATCAGATCATTGCTTTAATTAGGCTAGTCTATCCTTGGTGATATTCAAAAGTATCAAATCAGTTGACTAATATAGCAAAAATCATCAAGCAAACACCAAATCTATCTCAAAATTTCAAAATCGGCAAAATTTCATGGATGCACTAAAATAGAGGTTAAATGCGCTAAAAAATCAATGCGCTACTTTATCCATGGATGCATTAAAACAAAGGTTAAATGCACTAAATTATTGATGTGCTGATTTATCAAGGATATGTGCTAATCTACTTTGCCTATGCACAATTCTAGCCTCTGCGCTATTTGATCAATGGATGCACTATTTTATCAGCTCCTATGTGCCATTCTAGCCGATGTGCTAATCTATCCATCTATGCGCTAAAATAAATTTTCGTTGTACAAGTTTGGATGCGCTAAACTACTTATTCTATGCACTAAACTATGGCTCATATGCACTAAAGTAAAATCCAATGTGCTAAAGTAGGTGTTTGAAAATCCTAAAAATTGAAAAAATCTTCAAAAAATACGATATAAATTCAGAAAGGAGGATTAGATCAACTTATCGGAGGTCCATACACAGTTGGTCTATGATGACGGTGGGCTCGCTCAAATTGGTTGCGCTCGTAATGGATCGACATCTCATAAATTCTTCTCAGAGCTCTAAAAACTGTAAAAGGCTACTATTCAAATGACCATGACTTTTCACCTTTTCCACCTTTTAAGGGGGTAGAAAAGAGAGGTTATTTTTATTTTTACTATGCAACGCGCTATTTCGAGAGATAAATCGGCAATTTTGCTCCAAAAATCATCTAAATTCTTTCAATCATCATCATCATCATCATTCAAATCACATGATTTATTGGCCGAGGGGGCATATAGCATCAATCAATTTTCAAAGTCAGGGGAAAATTTTCATTATTTGAAAAAATTATTTGAAACAATGCGTAGAACACATCACTTCAAAGAGGGGAAAAATGTACACATCTAAAAATGGTCACAGTTAATCAAACCTGTTAATTAATTAAATATGAATTATTTAATTAATATTCTTCTAAACTCATCTACATATAAATAAATTTAATTATTTATTTATATCGTTCACTTTCTAAATTCTTTCAATTTAATTAAATAAATAAGTTTATTTAATTATTACCATTCTTCTTAATTAATTAAATAGATTTCACAATTTATTTATATTAATTATCATGTAAATTTAAATAATGTTCCTCATTTCACATTTAATTGAACACTTTCCAATTCTTCATTTCTTCACATTTAATTAAATATTCTAAACATTTAATTAGAAACTTTCCTCACCTCACACTTAATTAAATATTGTAAATATTTAATTACCCACCTTTTTCACCTCACATAATTAAATATTAATTATTTAATTATGGAAGCTTCCAAAATCCAAGTCACATGTAATTATTAAATAAATTTATTTATTTAATTAGGAATTATCCTCAACTTTCAACTAATTCTCATAAATGAAAAGACAAATGACATATTTGTTTCCATTTTTTAATGAGGATGGTTTTGTGGGTTGAAAACATCTCCCATTTTTCTCTCAACCTTCCATCTTTTTTTCAACTTCTCAATCTCTCACAGTTCATCTTGATAGATTTGAACTCAACCGTTGATCTTTTCCAACTAGATTCTTTCCTCCGAAAATCTATAAATACAACCCTCTTATGAGTTGAAAGGATCCTAGATTTTGTGAATTTAAGCGTGATTACTATAGTTGCATTCGAATCAACATCTTAGCATAAGCCTTTCAAGTTCATAGCATAGCATTTCAATTTTTATATCATAGCATCAAATCATTTAGCAATCAACATGCATTTCACATAAGTCTCATTCTCCTAAGTTGTCATTTCAACAAGTTGCTACTTACACCAACTGAGAGCCAACAACTTGCATTGAATCCTTGAAGATAGAGGACAATGAAACACATTTGAAGGAGCTACTGTTATTTAGAGTTTGTTTTATCTTTTTAATTAGTTTCCTTTGATTTAATGTTTCATTGGTGTGTTCGTTTGTCCTTCTTCAAGTCCTATACCACCTTTATCCTTTACAGGTTTCTGAGATGAAATCAACTCATCAAGCATTGAAGATCTTGTCTTGAAGCTTTTTTCTTGAGTTTTTTCTTTCTCTAGATAAGCTCTTAGGGTTAATACTTCTTGTTCAAGATTATCACATTTTTCTATCTTCTAATTGATAATCTCTTTCAGACATCCTTCGTTTATCTTTCTTTGTTCAATTGCAAATTTCATATTATCTTCAAGTTTTTTTCTCTGTTAAAGTTTCATTCTTAGATTCTCAATAGTCTCCTTTGCTTCCTTTAGTTCCTAGTTAACTTCTTTATGTTTCAACTTGAACTTCTAGATCTAACTCCTTAGTTTCTGAATGCAATCATCTGCTTTCTTGACATTTTATTTCAGATCTTCATTTTTAGATTTTGTAGTCTTTGTTCTTAATTCTTCATCCAACTCAGATCCCTTCACCACTTTGTTCAACCTACCAAGATCTCCTTCGATCTTTTAAACTCATTCCAAAGGACCAAGATATGATACCAATTGTTGAACTATACAAATGAGAGGGGGGGGGGGGGGTGAATCAATTGTCACCAAATTAAGTCCTTAAATCATTTACTAGAACAAAAACTTAACACTTCTTAAATGATTTAACATTAAGTGAAAGTGCAAAATCTGAAAAACCATCACATATACACAGTAACACTAGATTTACGTGGAAAACCCAATGAGGGAAAAACCATGATGAGGATTAACTCACAATATTGAGAATATCATAACCAATTAGAAAAATTCTCACTGCCTAAGGCTCACTACCAATAGATAATGACTCACTGTCTGGACTCATTTTCCATAGGGATACAACCTAGAGATACAAAAGATGGCTTATTGCCAGAATATAAAATTTATTGCTCACTGCCAAAAGTGTGAACTGATGGAATACACCTTCCTTGTGTAGAATTTAGTTTCAAATGAGGCTCAATATAAGTAGTACTGCTTATCCCAACAATTACTCAATAATTATGTTCTGGTCTTCAACTGATAAATCATTTAGGCTTGCACCATGCTCATACGTGCACATCGCTCACATTTGTCTCCATCTTCTCTAGAGAGTCTCATATATATAAGTATATTTCATTGACCAATTAGGTCGACCTAATTCGATGAAAGTAAGATAATCAAAGAGGACTCTTGGCGACATCATACCAGATTAAAAGATTTCTTGAGTCGGCTAAGATCTATACAAAACATCCCTAAGCTAGATTCAATCATCTTATAAGATGTGTTAGGTCGGCCATGACTGGGACCCAAACATAAAAACTTCAAACTATCAAACAACTGTAGTGTATAGAGTTAAACTATGTCATTGATAAGTTACTGCTCCCAACACAAAAATTCTCAAGATCTCAAATATAGCTATCTAAGTGAATCATAATGACATAGTTAAGATATTAAAGTCATTGCTTATCTTGTGGTAGAATCTAGACCAAAAAACTAGCACAACGGTTCACAAATAAAGAACATCTTTGATAGGGAATAGCTTCTGCTAAATGTCTCATACATTTGGTACTGTGGTGACACAAATGATAACCATTTGATGCAATCCAATTTCCAATAGTTTCATTTCCAACACAATTTACTCTAGGATATGACTAGTCTGTAATTTCATTCCATACCTTTCTGCTTGATAACTTTTGATCTTTTATACCTTACTCTAGCCAAGTGATGCACCCCTTTATGAAAATTCATATATATTCAAGTCGACCTACTTATCATATTAATTATTATTAGTTAAGGTGAATTCGGCCTGCTATCATATTATTATTATTATTTAAGGTGACTTATAAGTATAATGAACCATTCCTTTTTATCCAAGTTGGCTTGTTGTTTAGCATCTCCCCATTTTATTTCATTCATAGCGGGGTTTATTATAGTCTCCCCTCCTTTAAATTATTTCCCACAAGCATTCATAGATTAAGGTGTTGGAGAACTTGGTCATTCTACAATTTAGAATCTTCCATAGGTAAACCTTTCCACTAGACTAGGTACTTCTTTATCATCTTATTCCTTGGCATCCTTTCTTTGGTGTCTATTATCTTGTTAGGAACCAATACCAACTTACCTTCTTCATTTAAGGGTGGAAGTTCAATGGAGGGTATAATTTTTTGTCTTGAGGCCTTCTTAAGGCATGATACATGGAATAGGTTATGTATTCTACTATTCTCTGGGAGTTCCATTGAATAGTGCATTCGAAACATCTATGAGGCCCGGGTCTCCCTAGTGGAAAATCTCCAAAAATAAGACTATGATTGTCTAAGATGGGTTGTAAATCATCATGGTGATGCTTAGGTTTGGTTCTTGATGATTTGGGAAGAACAAGTTATTGGGAAACCAAAACCATATCTTGATGCTATACTTTCCATCTTCTTGGTAGAAATAACTCTGGGGGCTCCATTAGATAGTCCCTTGAATACCACCTTCTTACCAGCCACTTTTAATTTAAATTCCATGGTTTGAAATTTTTTGTGAATATTTCCCAATGGACATCATCCATTGAATTCCAAGTATTGCATTTATCTCACCCAATTCTACAACATAAAAGTCATCAATGACTGTCTAGTCCCCAATCATAAACTTCAACTTGGGTACCTTAGCTGAACATATTATTTGGCAGCCATCTGCTACCATTACTTTATATCCTTCATGCTCAATTGTTGGAAGCCCTCTCTTGGGCACCAATTCCAAATCAATAAATTTGTGAGTGGCTCCACTGTCAATCAATACCGTTATCATTTTCCCTTGTAATACCCCATGAACTTTAAAAGGAATTAAATCTTGGAGTTCCTGTTATGGTGGAAATTATAACACTATTCTTCTCTTTAGGTGTAGGCTCTTCTTCTTTTTGTGGCTCTTCCTCCTATTCCTTTTGCTCACTACTTATATTAGATTTATCTTCTTCCTCACTGTCGGGTACAATTTCTATATAATGAACTTTTCCTTTCCCATGCACCTATGTGTTGGGCCCCAATGTTCTTTGCACATATAGCAATGTCCCTTTCTCCTTAACTCTTCTCTCATTGCTTCATACATTTTTTTTTGTCTTGGCCACTCCCTTGACTTTGGTGGTTTTGGGTTTTCCATTTGGAATGAGGACCCCTTAGATGTAATCTTGTTCTTTGTAGTGCTAGAGTCCACAACTATAGCCTTTTTAATGGCTTCTTGAAGTGTAGCATGGTTGAGGGCCTTGAACCAACCCCTCAAAGGATCCATTAGGCCATCCATGAATAGGACAACCAATCTTCTTTCTGAGATTTTGGTGACCAACATCGAAAGCCTTTGGAAGTTTGCAATGTATTCATCAACGTTTCCATCTTGCTTCAATTATGCCAGCTCCTTGAAGTGGAGCTCAGGGCCTTTGTTGTCAAATATTTCTATGAGTTTTTTCATGAATTCCACATATGAGGTGATTCTATCATGGCCTAATGTACCCATTCCATGGTAGCACCATTCATGTGCCACCCTGTCTAGATGTAAGGCAGCATACTTGATTACTTCATCCTCTAGAATGGGATTGAGTTGGAAATATTTGTCCACCTTTTGGACCCATGATCTTGTAGTGATCCTTTTAGAGCCATCAAAATATGGTAAGTTAATTTTACCAATTTTCTTCCTTAGGTCATTATGATGATCTCTATTTCCTCTGTTCAGTAGATGTCTTATTCTGAGGTCCATATAGTCCTTTAAGGACATATTTTTTTGCAATCCTCCATCTATCCAATCTTGGTGAAATTTTTCTTGTAGTTCTACCAATGTTGGCTCATGGCTTGTTCATTGGTTTTTTCTAGGTTGAAAGGTGGGAATAATAGGCCTAGAATTTGTTGTACGAACATGATGAATCGGGGTTCTATTATTGCATTAATTTTACTCACTTCCCCTACTATTTCCATCTTGATTATTATTTTGGTTGGTCAACATGATTCATGTTAATGTATCAAGCATTTGTCCTATTTGTCTTTGGCTCGCCATAAATTCATTACACTGTTCTTTTTTCATCATATTTCTTTTTATTTTGCTAGACTCTAGAATATTGTGGATGCCTATGATGTTGAATGTTGTTCTTCCTTCAAAATTTTTGGGTGGTTCACCCAGTTTTTTTACTTCCTGATTATAATATCTCTTTTCTCTTTCACTCATTCATAGGCTAGTAGGTTCGATAGATTTGATACCACTTGTGATGTCCCCTTATAGGATTACAATAACTTCTCCCTTTTGGTACGCAAAGAGGCTAAATGGTTGCCCCCTCCAGAAAATTGCTTCAAGTTAAACTATGATGGGGCCTCAAGGGGTAATCCTAGTAAATCTAGGGTAGGGGTTGTCTTATTGGATTCAAATAAAAACATTGTTAAAGAGGCCTGTAAGATGATACCTATGGGTACTAATAATAAGGCTGAATTAGAAGCCTTGAGCATGGGATTGGATTTGGCAAGGTCTCTTCAAATCAATTCTTTAATCATTGAAGGTGATTCAATGGTTATATTTCACGTAGTTTCAAATAAAAAAATATATGTGTGGCAATTGCAATACTTATTGGATAAGGTTCTTCTTCAATTAAAATGGTTTAATTGCTTTTCATTATCCCATTGTTATAGGGAAGAAAATTCCATTGTTGTCTCTCTAGAAAATAAGGCAATAGATGATCAAATAACATACAAAGAACTCAATAAGGATGACTTTCCTCAAAATAAGTTATCTCAGTGTTCTTATGGGATCTTCAATGGTTATAGTTGCTTCCCTAATTTTTTGTTAGTCTCTACTCTGGCTTCAAGGTTATTGATCATTGCTCACATACCTGTTGGCTTGCGTGATTTTGTTACACACAACTTTGGTTGGTTGATCTTCCTTGTGTACTCTAATTATAATTATATTTGTTAGTTCATGATGTCGGGTTGGTGATTGTATTCAATTTTGTGGCTTTGGTCGTTGAATTTCCTTTCCATCATTACTGTTTGGTATATATGTGCAATTTGTCTTTGGCTTGTTTTCTGTTGGAAAAATAGTGCTGGTTTTGATGCTTATATGGATACTACAGTGGGCTGGTATAGAGTTTCTATGGTTTTGAAGTGTAAGAATTTTAAAGATCCTCACCCATTTCAAAATGAAAAGTTGGGGATTTTTTTTTACTTTTGGATGATGAAGATATTACTTCAACTATCTGCATGGTGGTGGGTAATTCTTGGCTTCAAAAAAATGCTATTGCCTCTTATGCTGAGATATTATCTTGTTTTTTCACTATTATTGTGGATGTTTTGTTGGATGACAAGTTGGTTAATATCATTGCTAAAAAATTTGTGCATTCTAATATGTTATCTGATATGGATTTAAGTGAATCTTTGGACACATATAATCTAGACCATGGCTCCTTTCCTGTTGGTCGGTTGATTTCTAAAAAAGATTTCCTTGCTAATGGCTATTTTGGAGTATTATTATGGATAATCAGGTCTAGCATTACTTACCACAACTTTGAGGAGACAATTTTGGGCTGCAATAGAGTATTTGAAAAACTTTTTGCTAAGGTGTTGGTTGCGGGACCAAAAGAAAAGCTTTCGTTGGATCACCTATTGCCATCTGCTTATTATGTAGCTAGTTCCAGTATATCTGAAGAGGTAGTGGAATGAATTGTTTTGGTTCTTGGTCCTTTGTCATTGTATAACCGTACCTAGTCCTCTTTTTTGGGGGTGGTTGAGTAGTTTCATTCTGAAATCTCTTGTGGGTTGTATTTTGGTGGGGCCAATGGATATGGAATTTTTTGTAGAATCGGGGTGGTGATTTTTCTTTGGTGGGACCTTGTATTCCAGGTTTTTTCTATGTAATCTCTATACTGAGCTATTACCAGAGGTTTTCTTCTTCGTTCTTTCCTTTAGGTATGCTCCTCTAAATCAGGTTTTTGTAAAATTTTGATTAAAAAATAATAAAATATTTTAGTGGCTCAACCACTTTTATCGAAAAAAAAAGAACCTAAGACTAATGAATTACAATAATATATTTTAAAGGTAATTTCCAATGATAGTTTTCTCTATTATTCATATTTATAATGATGATATGTAAATAGTAGACAAGAATCTTCAATCAATTATATAATATATTCATGACAATAATCTGCAACTAAAAGATGCAACTTAGTCACCAATAATGGTATGCTATTTCTGATATTTTCTCTAGATCATATGCATATGCAGGTTAACCAGATGATGACTTTAGTATTCACTACTTCAGTTATGTATATCCCCTTAAATCATGCGAATAGATAGTGGTTGTATGTTTGATTTAATTACCGAGGAATTCCAACCAATATTATGAGTTAGAAGCTCCCTTGGAGCAACCCAAGTCTCTCTAAGAACTGGTTATTATTTCCATAATTCGATGCTATCTTCTTTTGTAAATGATGGTATTTTATACTCTATTTTATCCAAGCGACATAACCTTTTTATTGTACCATAATGGAAAGACACGTCCATATGAATCTTGATCGGCCTTTTAATTAGAATAATTAGTGAGCCGATTCATTATGCAAGTCAACCTTAACAAGTGAATTAAAAAGTGAATTGGTCCTTAATATAAGTCCTCTCTCATTCTTCAGCATAAGTAAGTCTGCTTTTCATTTTAGTTTATTATTTCTTTAAAGAAGATCGCCACCCTCCTTAGACTTTATACTTATTTATTATTATTTTATTAAGTTTCTAATCAATCAAGTGGGGGATATTACAACACCTCTAAGAAATCAATTCACATATCAAAGACAACTAAATCCATCTTCCTACCAGATAATGAGAAAGAAGAAGAAGCTACTCTATTATCTCAACTAAGAGGTCCACAATTCTTGTGTCTGCAAAATGGTATAAGGATTATGTTAAAAAATATAATGCATTCAAAGAAGTTTTTCCACTTGAGAAATTTATAGAGATTCATGAAAAAGACCAAAGGAGGAGAGAACAAGAGAAGAATAGAAGGGAGCTCAAGAGAAAAATCCATAAAATTTCAGCCCTTATTTTTGATGGAAGTGAAATAATTTTAGCTAGGGATTGGTTGCAAAAATTGCAAACCTATTTCACTCTCAATCCAATGAAGGAAAAATATTATATTCAACTTTCAATTCTACATCTCAAGGGGAATGCTTACGAATGGTGGTATCATGTCAAAATTACACAAGTCCTCGATGAGGTAAGTACTTTTAAAGTTTTCAATCAAAAGGTTCTTGAAAGGTTTGAGCTTAGAGATGAGGAATAATATTTCAAGGAGCTTTCCAAAATCAAACAAAAAATCACAATCAATGAGTATGTAGAGTAAATCCAAAATATTTCCATTATGGTTCATGACACATAAGAAAAGAGAATCATCTATCCATTCCTTGAAGGACTTGAGGAACCATTAAAGGGGTTTGCCAAATATTTCACACCATCAACTTTGTAGGAGGCTATTAGAAGTAGTTTACAACTTTAACTCTCCATTCCTAAGAAAAATTTGGCACATCAACCCAGAGTTATTACTCAATGACAACAAAGAGGTGGTTTTTAGAAGAAATGTTTTTGTACATTGTTACAAAAGATTGCATCACCGATACCCACTAAGAAGGTGGATAATATAGAGATCCATGGGTTTTGGGACATAGATACCTAGGTAAAAGACAAGTTCATTATATAAATGTCACTTTTGATAAGGAATCAAAATCAGATGAATTAGATGAGTTCCAAGATCTAGAAGACCCACCCAATGAGGAAGAAAAAGGTGAGAAAGGAAGTACCTTGGCATCACTCCCAGACACACATAGATGATATCCTTTCAAGGTCTAGGGACTCCTTTCTAGATAAAGAGTGAATATGTTGATTGATGGAGGAGCCACTCATAACTTCATTGATTAAGGTCTTATAAAAAGAAGAGGGCCAAATGTGGAAGATTTGACAGGATTCAATGTCATTGTGTTGGATGTGTATTGTGAACCCCAATCCTATACCTGCACAAACATGGAAAACAAGCACAATATTAGATCAATATGCAAGTAAGAAGAAGGATTCCCCATGAAATCCATCTACAATGCTTAATATATAGGAAAAATGAAGAAAAAAACATAAAAGATAAATGAAATCCTAATCATGTGTAGAAATTGGCCCTTTCCTAACTCCTTAGTAAGCTTGATGATTTGATGGAGATTGATCCACTTTTGTAGATGAAGAACAAGATGAGTTCTTGAGAAAAATTTCAATAACCTAGCTACGGTGATGACAAATGCTCAAGAAGATGAATAGAATTGCTCTGAATTGAAGATAATAAATTTTCTTTCAAATTGTGGATGATGAATGAGAGGAAGAGTCTCTCATTTATAGATTTTAAATTAGAAGAATGAGAAAGATTTGAGCAATGTGGGATCATTCAACATCCAAGGGCCAAGTGCCACTTGTCAAGATGTAAATGGAGGAAGGTTGTGCACATTTTGATCAAAGTGCCAATAAATGATATTAGGTGGAATTTAAAATTAGTGAAATGACTTGTTGGAGAGGGAAGAAAATGGAGTTATGGCCACTTGGATCAAGGCAAAAGGACTTGTAAGGTGAAATAAATGCCTTGTTGGAAGGACCAAGTCCAATTGAATTTGAATTCAAATTTTGAGGGACTATTTCCCTTTTATGCCATGTGAGGGAAAATAGGAGATTTAATAAATCAAAGTAATTGATTTATTGTGCAAGTTGCATTCTCTAGAGGATGTGACATAGATTAAGATTAAATTAACCAAAGTTTAATTAATTTAATGAGGAATTTAGGAGATGCGACAATTTAGACTTAAATTTATGCATTGATTTAAATCAAATTGAGAGGAAGAGTTTAATTAAATAAATGTTTTGATTGATTTAACTAAAAGGGATAATGTTAGATTAAATAAAATAAGGTTTAATTTATCCAATTTAATAAGAAGAATTTAGAGGCTTTAAATAAAATGAATTATTTAAATGAACGGAGATAGAGGATTAATTAAATTAAATTGATTAATTTAATCAGTAGAGGAGAAAGACCTAATTAAATAAATAATGATTTATTTAATTAAGGGATGAACAATGATGATACATTAAGAGTATGATTTAGGACGAAATGATGTTAGTAATCAGGATCAAGTGTGTTGGTCAATTTTCCATGTTTACATTTTGCCCCTCTTTGAAGCAATGCACTCGTTGTATTGGTTCAAAGAATAAACTGCTATTATGAAAAGTGAAAAATTTCTTGATTTTTCAAATGCGCCATTGCTGTCCCAGTGGAAGGATTATGCTAGTATGTTGCCCCCTTGAGAGATCAGATGAGAATTTTGATTTTTGGATGATCTCGTGAAAAAAAGAGAGGACAAGGTGCCTGACAGGTCCAAAAAGTGCCCTAGGATGGCAAAAAATACATTAAAATACCCAAAAAGATGCAACATGGCCCTCGGTTGGGCAAAAACAGGATCAGGGGACCAAAACCCTAGCTGGATGGTCAAATTAGGTCAAAAAACTCTAATTTGTAGGCTTAAATAGACCTTGAGGGGTCAATGTCAATTCATTTGCACACTTAGCCTTTGGAAATTTTTGCACTCTGAGCTCTGAGTCCCGATTGAGATGGTACATGACAACTTCCCAGGCACATGCCAAAGAGGGTACGAGTGCACCAGCAGCCAGTCGGCACAAGACCCATGGTATGTACCCCTCTCTCGACTTTTAATTTTCTTGTTTTACGTGCATTTAATAGGGTTTGAGTCAACTTTAGGTCAAGTGGTGCTATATAGCGCCACTGCAAATGCTCAATTGGTGCCACGTGACCTCAAACTACACCGCATATGAGAGTAGCATCACTACGGGGTAGTTAGGATAATTATGTTTTCGGTAAAAATCCACCGCACATGCAAATTGAATCATGCGACGCAGTTTGGAATTAGGGTTTTAGCACAAAGTCAGTTGCACATGCAAATTGGACTACGCAAAGTAGTTTGGAATTTAGGATTTGCTAAACTTCATGACGGTGACGTAGTTTAGAACTTTACAAACTGCGCCACATTTGCAAACAGTGCCACATTTGTTGTTTCAAATACAAAACGATGACACATGAGGCTGATTTTTTTATGAGACTTGACTTGATGATTTCCCTTGTGCAGGAGGACCTCAATATACTTCACTCAAGGGAGCACAAATGGCCGGTGCTTAGTAGACTAGATGGTATGCACACATTTCTTTAGTATCAACTTGGTATGCTCGGCCTTTGGTTCATTGCGTACGTTCATCCTATTCGGACTCGCTTGGGGATGATGAAAGCTTTGGCAGAGCGATGGCATAGTGAGACCTCCTCCTTCCACCTTCCTACTGGTGAGGCGACTGTTACACTTGAGGATGTTTGGTGCATCCTACGATTGCCTATCCATGGAGTGAGAGTTATTTATGATCTAGATGCCGGTAGGGATGCTTTCTATGATGTGATGGGTCTCGATGAGATTCACTTTTTCGAGGGATAGATAGAAGTGGACGAGGTACTAGGGCATCGTGCCCACCTATAAATTGATTTTTGTGGTCATCATTTCAGGTCTTGTAGCACCAAATTGGCGGGGCCGATACTTCAGTCCGGGCTAGGGGCTAGCATGGGAGTAGATGGTCATTCGTATGGAGTGCTTCGCTTGGGGGCCAGTGATGCTAGCCTCACTATACAAGGACCTTCACGAGTTTGCATATCTTGACAACAGGGCCATTGGGGCTGGGGTCACTCTATTACACATTTGGGCGTCGGAGCAGATTCTAGTGCTTTGTCCGGTTGTCACACCAATTGTTCTAGATATTGATGATCCTATCATTTGGTGGTATGGGGGAGCCTAGATTCTCTTCACTCATAAAGGTACATGAGGCATTATCCACTAGCGATAGTTGTTCAATGAGATGTGAGAGTTTGTATGGGGGCCCTTGATGGATATAGGCCCATGGTACGATGATCACGAGCAGATATTCTTTGCTCGGTAGGATAGATGGATGCAGGGCCGCAAGCACACCATGATAGAGCAGTATCTCCCAGATAGGGTAGCTCGGTAGTTCGGCGAGGTTCAGGATAGGCCGGATGATCAGTATGTGGTGATCTTCACCCATTTGACATGAGAGATAGATTGGGCCAACCCATTCCAACACCAGAGGTAGTAGCTTCATTTAGACAAGTAGTGGCTAGGCCATGGCCATATGACTAGGGGCCAATAGATACAGGGGTTACATAGGCCTACATATCTTGGTTCAGGCCTCCTCTCTAATTGACAGTTCCAGGCACAGTTCTCCCATGGTGGAGGTCGAGAGGTAGATTAGATGACAAGGGTAGAGGATAGGGAGGAAAAGGAAAAAATGATAGAGATGGTGATGGGGACAGGGGAGGAGGTGGCCCTCCTCCACATTATACACCACCATGAGACCAGGCACCACCATGGGCACTGAAACCACCATGAGACTAGGCACTCCTGTGGGACCAAGCATAGCTGTGAGACCAGGCACCACTATGGGACCATGCATAGTCAAGCCTTCACCTATATTAGGTATTGCAGTAGCAACTAACCACATAACCAGACCATAGGGATGCCCTGATTCAACAACTTCAGGGGTAGATATAGATTTTGATGGCTGAGCGAGACTAGGCTCATCAGCAAGTTTTGGCAGTTACCACTGAGAGGGACTAGGCCCAAACCGAGAGGGGTCAAGAGATCGGCCGAAGGCAACAGATAGAGAGTACAACCTCATCTACCTAGGGCCGAACAATATCCTTGAGGGAATACCGGGAGGTGGTTAGAGAGGCTGAGTACTATTGGCGACATTACAGGAAGGCAGTTCCACCAGCTGGTCGAGTGCTATAATTTTAACAATAGACATGGGTGAGGCCTTCTGAGGACCATGGTGAGAGACTAGAGGGGGAGGGGCACAACTAGAAGGGCTAGTCTTTTGATCACATGCATTTTATCCATTTTTGATCCATGGGCTCTGATTATTGCCCCTATTGTATCATGTACTTTGATGTATATACTTGATCTGATTTTTGTATCATGATAGTTGTATATTATTGATGATATATATTATATGATCCTACTTATGATGTATGATGTATGGATGCATTTTAATTTCCTATGTGCAATGAGATGTTATGAAATGCTTTTATTTTATGCTCATGCAATATGATGTATGTTTCTATATGATGTGATGATGATTATGAATGAATTATTTTTAAAAATTTTCTATGCACTTTGATGACAATCGTATGGATGCAATGTATGCTAATGATTATGCATTGATGTACAAATAATTAATGATGCAAATGATATGTGACCGATTATGTAATGATAATGGATGCTAATGATTTTTATTATGCCCTTAATGATTCATGTAATGTATGATATGAAATGAATGTATTGCAATGATTTGTTAAGATACTTAGAATAACAAATCTATATTATTCCTCACAACTTAAGATGATGATAATATGAGATGATATGATATGATATGCACTTATGCTGATGATTTTATGGATGTAGGGTGGATGCATTAGTGATGTTCTGATTAACTGTCATGATACCATGTTAGTATGGAAAGAAGATAGAAGAAAAGAGATCCAGCAAGTCATTAAATGCCAATGATTTGCTTACCAGGAGTTGGGATTTTCAAAGGGCCAATTACTTTATGTTTGATAACACACATAGGTATGATACATCAAGGTATAAAGAACCAGGATGGTGTTGTACCTAGTGTGATGGACTTTGACTCAAAAATCAGATAGGAGTATTCCTATTCACACTTAGCATACAGAACCTTATTCAAGATGTAGGTTAGACATTCTAAACATCTCAGACCAAAACATAGAAAAGCAAGCCTTCCTATGTGCTCAACAAGATACGTAAAACACCCTCCCTAAACATGACTAAGTTATTTTACAAGAGTATCCCACAAGCACATCAGATAAAAAGATAATGATTGTTGCCCCATTCCTTTCTCTCCAAACCTTATTTTTTTAGGCATTATCAAGAGGTCCTTGGAATGAGTGCAATAAGATAAATCCAAAGAAAGGATAAAGTAAACATAAAAGCTAATGTTATTCATACCGCTAGCCAAGACTAAACTAAGGTGATACCTAATGCTAATGTCCATCGTGGGAAGGATGCATCCTAGGACATGTTGTGATCAAGGTTTTGATGAGATTGATTGGATGATAAGCTATTGATACTTTGAGTTGATCAACTTGCTTGTTTATTGACCTAGACTTGAGACTTCTGACGATTAGGGTGTTCACTTTTGGAACCTGCTAGACTTGCTTCTAATTTCCTTACCAAAGGATGAAGGCAATGAGGATTTATTATGAATGATGATTATTGTGGATGAAAGCGAAATGAGACAGATGCACCATTTTGGGTTTTTGGATATTTGGATGTTTTTGGTGTTTTGAAATGTTTTGAGGCTGTTTTGATCTTTTGATTTTTCAATGTTTTGGATTTTCAAGATTTATGACCAAGATACTAACTTACAAACCTATCCTAGGGGTCTTAGGAGCTGATCCATAGATTAGCCTTGGCTACGTTATACACGTAGAGACCACGTAGTTCGACTGATAATAGACTCAATTCAATGATGATACAAATGGGAAAACGAATTGCCAGATTGCGACGGACACCTAAAGGACTGACATAGTGTGTCTCAGGGGATGATCAAAGATCAACCTTGCCTACATTCAAGCTCAAAGATGATGTAGTTTTGCAGGATGACTCTATTTTTTAGTTTTTAGATTTTTGACATTTTTTGAATGTTTTTGATTTTTTTGATTTTAAGGAAGATCACCAGAATATAAAGGAATCTGATCCGATGTATGTATACGAACATGCCCCCAAAGTAATGCGATAGACTACTTTGATAAAGGCAAGACAAACTAACCTTAGGAATATGGCAAGTAGTACTAGGGTGGAACATGATACATGCACAAGATCAAGCTATGGTACAATTGTGAACGAATGGTGGAAGAATATATGGAATGTAGTGGATAAGTGAGTCACGAAGGTCCTGGTGGATGGAGAGTGCTTTATTTATGCTTGGTGCCTATTTTCTAGGTTTTCACCAAGTTACTTGTCCAAAGCACCACTGAATTGGTTTTCATTAGAGGATGATTTTTTTCTTTACTGTGTTCAAATTCTTTTTCCAATTTTTTTGGATTTTTGCATTTTTTGATTTTTTTTTGTTGTCACCAAGATGCCTGTTTACCAGGTTTTCATCAAAGTGACCATTTTTTAGGACATTTTTTGTACTTTTTTGGTTCTATACCTTGCAAGTTTTTTAGGAATAATTTTTTTTGAGATGGGAGTTGTTCATAAGCTCCTGCAGGGGTTTGCCTTCTGGTGTTGATAATTGGTAGGCTCTTGATTTATAGCTTGCTATGATGACAAAAGGTCCGAACCACTTGGGCTCAAATTTTCCTTTTCTTTCTGGATTTGTAACATTCTTTTGGTTCTCCTTTAGCACAAGTTCGCTGACTTGGAATGTGCATCTCCTAATCTTCTTGTTGTAGCTGCACTTTAGGCGGTTCTAATAGACTTGTAGGTGGTTGAGGGCATCCATGCATCATTCATCTAATAACTCTTGCTCATTTAACCTTGAAATCTTGTATTCCTCATCTGTAATGAGGTTTTGTAGTGATATCCTTAATGATGGGAGCTCGATCTCAATTGGGAGGATGGCTTATGATCCGTAGACCAAGGAGAATTGGGTGGCACTTGTTGGCATGCAGATGCTAGTGTGGTAGGCCCATAAGGTGGGATTTAGCTGTAGATTCCAGTCATGACTAGAGTCATTGACTATTTTCTTAAGGATTTTCAAGATAGTTTATTGGTGGCCTTTGCTTGTTCATTGCCTTGGGGATAGTATGGAGTGGAAAAGTGATGTTGGATATTGAATTTTTCACATGTCATGAACATCCTAGTTTTTGAAAGGTGTCCCATTATCTGAGATAATAGCTTGGGGGACACCATACCGGAAAATGAGGTAGTTCAAGATGAACTTGGATATCTTCTTTCCCATTATGTAGGTCATGGGAATTGCTTCAACCCACTTTGTAAAGTACTCTGTGGTGGTGATGATGAATTTGTGGGCGTTGGATGAGGTGGGTGTGATTTTGTTGATGAGATCAAGCCCCCACTATGAAAAGGGCCAAGGAATAACAATAGGATGAAGCTCTTGAGCTGGTGTATAAATAAGGTCTCCATACTGCTGGCATTGTAAACACTTTCTAACAAAGTCGTGTGCCTCTCTTTCCATTATTGGCCAGTAGTACCCAGTCCTCAGTAGTTTCTTAGCCAAAGTTATAGCACTTGAGTGTGAACCACAAATGCCATTGTGGACCTCAGTCAGAGTAGTTAGGGCTTCCTCAGGATTTAAGCAATGCAATAGGGTTCCTCCTAGGATGACAAAATGTAAGGACCTTTTGACAAAGGCTCGTTTAAGGTTTGGGGTAATGTCAGCTAGGAGGACTCCTATTCTCAGGTAGGTATAGATGTCATGATACCAGGGATCACTAAGACCAATGATTTCACACACGAATTCATACTCTGGTGGTCTCAAATGCCGGTACATGAATCTGCTCTACCAGAAACTCTTGATTTGGGATATTGTTTGGGATTTCCAAGAGCGATCCAATTGTGGCCATAACATCTGCTGCTTCGTTGTTTGCCCTAGCTAGTTGTTCAAAGGTGACATCAATTGATAATTCTTTGAGGCTCTCCACTAATTTCTTGTATGGAGTTATCTTGTCGTCCTTTGTTTGGTACTCACCATTGACTTGGTTGATGATGAGATGTGAATCTCCATAGACTTTGAGAGCCATAATCTACCATTGTACTACTATCCTTAAGCCGATGAAGAGTGCATCATATTCGGCTATGTTGTTCATGCATGGAAAAGATATTTTGTAGGATTTGGGTATGTAGTCTCCCTAGGGAGTGATGAAGAAGATTCAAGGGCCTAACCCATGTTGTGTGTATGACCCATTGAAATACATCTTCCAATGATTTTCTATACTTATGTTGAAAATTGAATCCTCTGGAAATTATGAGATAAGTGGGTTGTAGGCATAAATAGGAGCCTTTGCCAATTGGTCTACAATCGCTTGTCCTTTGATGGTTCTGCACTCTACATATTCAATATCATATTCTGTCAATATCATGACCCACTTGGTTGTTCGTCCTGTGAGAGTGGCCTTAGAGAGAAGATACTTTAGTGGATCTATCTTTGTAATCAACTTGATCTAATGAGCCAACATGTAGTGTCTAAATTTACGTGCCACAAATACAACTGCTAGACACGATTTTTTGATTAGTGTGTAGTTGAGCTCATGCCCTACTATTGTCCTTCTAATGTAGTATATTTCTCTGTCTCTTCCATTTTCATCCTACTGTGCTAGGAGTGCACCAAGAGCTGCCATGGTTGCTAAAATGTATAGAATTAGTGGTTTTCTTAGAGTAGGTGGTATTAACACTAGTGGCGTGAGTAGGTATTCTTTGATTTTGTTAAATTCCTGGTCACTTTTTTCATCCAGCTTGTATGTTACTCGCTTGTGGGGTTGATGTGAATATGGAATCTATTTATCTACTAGTTGTGCTATGAAATTGTGAATGGATTGGAGCCTTCCTTGTAGGCCTCTGAGTTGTTTTAGTGTTCACCTTGACTTTGGTAGGATCCACCTCTATACCTCTCATTGATACTATATATCCCAGGAGTTTTCCTATTTGTACCCCAAAGACATATTTCTTCAAATTAAGGTGAACCTTATATTTTTCCAATCTATCAAAAATGGCACTCAAAGCTGCTATGTGATCCTATCTTTTCCTTGACTTGGCCAATATATCATCCACACAATCTTCCACATTTTTGTGAGTCATATCATGAAAAATTAGTGTCATGGCCCTTTGATATGTTGCTCCCACATTTTTTAGCCCAAATGGCATCATATTCTAGCAGTAGGTACCCCATGGACATGTAAACGCTATCTTGTGCTGGTCCTCTTATGCTATCATAATCTAGTTGTGCCCTGAGAAGCCATCCATCAGTGATAGCATCTTGTGTCTGGCCATCAAGTCCACTATCATGTCAATGTTGGGTAGCGGGAAGTCATCCTTAGGACATGCTTTGTTTAGGTCTCTAAAATTAGTACAGATACGGATGCCCCCATTCAGTTTTGAAACTGGCACAAGATTTGACACCCACTCTAGATAATCAATTGGGCGTATAAAGCTCAAATCTAGGAGTTTTTTTAATTCCACCTTGACTAGAAAGGCTATATGAGGATGCGTCTCTCTCAATTTGTGTCTCACTAGCTTTGCCCCTAGGTAGACAGCTATGTGATGAACCACAACTTCAAGATCAAGACCTGACATGTCGGCATAGGTCCATGCGAAGTTTAGCTTTCTTTCTCTTAGAAATGAAGCCAAAAATTCTTGTTCTTCTATTAGATGTGATTCAACATAGAAGGTGATGTGTGGTGTTGCTTCTGTTCCCAGATTGATAGGATTGCATTGTTCTTCTAGGATTGTTGATTTCTTTTGATGAAGTGCAGTAGGGGGTGGTGGAGCTTTTAATTTTTTTCCCCTTGTGAGTTTATTTTATCCTCGGCTCTAATTGGTTGGGTTTTGGGTTTTACAAATGAGTCTAGGTCATAGGTGTTCTTTTCGAATGTTGACTTATTATTAAAGGTGGCCGGCCATTTAAGTGAGGTCTTAATCCCTTTTGGTCGTGACTTTACCGGCCCCTCTTTACCTACCCTTTCGGTCTTTTGCGTCCTGACCATAGTATATTTTTCCATAGTGTTGGGCTGTTAAATGGTTTTAGATTAACCTCTAAAAAAAATCTTTTTGACCTCGAGGGTCATTCCTCGTCCAACTAGTCAGTCCCCTCTTTATAAATAAATTTTTCGCATGTGTAGATTGCATAGCCGTCAGATGAAGTCATCTTCATCTAAACCGTTCCTCACAGACCTCACAAGGTTTCCTACTGATGTCATAGATATGGTGTGAGGTGTGAGAGATGCTGCCACCTGTCACATTTGTTGGTGGGGGCTAGTTTTGTTTGCTGGCTGACGATTGATGCTAGTGTTGACAGTTGTTTCTTTACCAGCACATTGTGGCCATCCCTCGTAGACCTCACACAATTAAAACTCTAGTTTTAATAATGTTGTGACGTGTGCGAATGGTTGATGCATGGATGTTGATGGTGTACAATGGGTGACCATGGTGGGGCCCGTTCTGTGTTGATGTGGTGCCCGGTAGGTGATTTCCTCTTTGCCTGTAGACAGGTGAATGGACGTGGCATTTTCAAACTATTTTGACTCAATCTGAGCCGTTCTCTTGGCCTACATTGTTTTTTATCAATGACTTGCATTTGAAATAGACTGGTGTTGTACTATAGCCATTTTATCTCATGCAAGTGAATAGTAATGGTCAAGTTCGACTTGGCTCTCATAATTAAATGCTAAAAGATTAGCGAATTGCTATTTTTGTGTATATTTCCACATTGAAGAAGAATTGCCTAGTGCCAAGCGAAGCAAGTCATCTTTGTGATTTTCAAGCTCACTGTCATTAGTGTTCTGCAAATGAAATTGTAAGTAACACGTATACTATTTCTTGTGTTTTTAGAAGGTTTTATGGTTGCTTGAAGAACTATTATCGATTGTTTCCTATTCCGTTCTTGAAAGATTGTTCAAGTAGATTTGCTTTAAAGTATTTTGGAGCTTGTCTTGATAATTTTTGAGGTTTATAGAATTGTGAAGCACTTCTTGTTTAAAGCTATAGGGTGTGAGTAATAACTATTAGATATATATAAGAACCCTAGCTCGAGTTTTTCTATCTTGTATAAATGGCGCCCAAGGCCCGAAGCTCTGGCTCTGAGGCCACTACCAGACCCTTTTCCCCACACATCATAGATTTATTAAAGCCTTCTAGAAAAAGGCCTGAGGGAAAATATTTGTTCTATGGGCTGTTGCTCGTGGAAGGATTAACTAACAAGCAATGTGCGGCTCGAGATGCTGAATTACCATACACTGGATGGCCACTATTCTTAAACTGGTTTTGGAATATAAATTTATCTGTTCCCTTATGTAACACATGGAGGTTGGATTTAGGCAAGCTAGTGGTTCCTAATGTCTAGTTGGATGTAGATTTATTGAAGGATGTTGCTGCGAGGTATGACCCTATAACTAGAGTTGTTAGAACTCATTCTGGCATAGAAATGATAAAGATAACTAGGGAAGAAATTGCAGAAATATTTGGTCTACATGAATGGAATCAGGACATGGTTGCGATAAATCTCGAGGCCTTCAGAGAAGAATACAGAAACACTAAGGGTTTGTTCAGAACATCTCTTTTGGTGCCTCATTTGGCAACTTCAGGAAAAGGAAAGAATAAGAAGCAGGTGGTAATTGGCAAGAATGAACTAGAGCCTTTCCCTTTAAACTATTTCTCTAGCTATTTCAGGAAGACAATTTGTTCCTTGTGCCAAATTCTAGGAATTAGTTTGAAGAATACTCTGCCTACCAATGTCATGTACATGGCTGCGAATATTCAACATCCAGGTTTTAAGGTGGTATATGATTTTTCCACTTATTTGGCAGAGAAGATGCATGGATGTCTAATAGCTCTAAAGGAGGGAAAGAAGTGGGTTGGTTTCAAGTGCTATTCCCTATTGATTCATATGTTTCTATATAGGAGCCAAGTAGTGTTTGAAAAGGATATGGAATTGAAGAAGAAGGAGGGCAGTATTGAAAGGCCTATCCAATATTGGATTAGAATCCTTGATATGCATGATCACAAGTTTGATTATGTAACATTCCAAAATGTCTTTGGATCAAAATTGAAGAGGGCTCTTGTTCTTGACCCTCCCAGGATCCCTAAAGAGATTCATGATTTCTTGAGGCCAATGGAGAGAAGGCCTGAATTGAAATTGACACATAATTGGGGAGATATCATCCCTTACCATAATACAATAATATTTAGAGTGTATGGCACAAATTTTAACCCTTATGTTTTTCCGAGGGATGTGCCTCTGAGAATTGGTTTTCTGGAAATCATGAGATAGTTTTGGTGTGTTCAAGAAGTACATCTGCCAATAGAATAGAAGAAAGGGTCTTTCTTCCCTGAGTATACAACTTTTGCAGATTTTATTATGATAAAGGGAGGATGGAAGGATTTGTACACACTGCTTAGACCTTATGGATTAAAGACTGTACGCCCTAGGAATCATGATCTTGAGGGTTTTATATCTCAAATGAAGGCTAGGCATCAGACTGGAGCTTTTGTCCATAATTTCTACTTTCTTGAAGATATTATAAGGAAAATTTTTGATGTAGAGGAACAGGATGAGAAAAAGGAAAAATACCTCTGCTTCACCAAGATGGTAAAGAGCAAGCAAGAAAAGATACCAGCTTTTGATCCTATACTTGATATTAATGGTGAATTCAATAGGGCTATGTATGCCATTAATGATTTTGAGAGTTTGGTGGGAATTTTAAAAGATGAATGAGTTGTGGAAGAAAGGGGAAAGTCACAAAATATTGAGGAGTACCCTAAGATAAGATTGGAAGAGAGGCCTACTTATTAGCCTCCAAAGAAGATAAAGGTTTTCTCTAGGAAAAGGGAAAATAGAGCTGGTGAAGTTAGCAAAAGTGTTGCAACATCTTCTTCGGGATAGGCAACACCAAATATTGTTGATTTGGATTCCCCACCTAGAATTGTTGACTAGGCATGTCCTCCATCACCAAAGAGAAAAAGAATTGAAAGAACAAAGGTGGTTGACTTTGATGGTGATGAGGATGAAGAGATCATTGTTACCCCTGATGAAATGCATCAAGGAACTCCATCTTTCCCATTGGACACTCCATCAAGTTCTGGGGCAGTTGCTCTATGGTTGGGAAAAGATGAAGTAAGAGGAATAACAAATAACAATTGTCTAAGAATGGAGGCCTACAAAGATTTCATGGTGGATGACTCTTTTATTCAAACCAGTTCTTTTAAAGACCTTGTGTGGAGAGAACATGTCTCATTATATGCTAAGAAAGTGGTACAAGAAAGAAGTTTGCACCCTGAGCTTCCATAGATGGTAATTCATTCTAAGGTCAGAGAACATATGAAAGAAAAATTTAGAGAAATAACACCAGAGCAGGGTTGAGCATTAGTACAAACAAGTGAAGTATTGTTACTCCCTGAATGGGATATTTTTGACGTTGTGGTGTTTGATACAATAAGAAGGGCTAATAGCTTCTTGCAACTGATGAAGAAGTTATGCTAGCACTCAAGGGGTCAGCTTTTAGTGAAGAGTAGGATGCTTTGGTAATCTGGTCTATGTCCATTAGATCCAAGAAACCAATTGTTGTAGAACCATCTGATTGTAGTGGTCACTTAGTTATAAGAAGGGTTACTGATTCCCCAACATTGGATGCTATTGAAATGGTTGTAAATGTTGCTAAATTCACTAGGGCAACTGTTGAGGATCTAACCAAGGATCGGGATACTCTTAGAGGCCAGTACAATGATGTGATTATTGAATATAATAAGAGTCAACAAAAAGTGGCAGAACTAGAAACTGAGTTGGCCTTGTTTAAACAAAAAATGGAAACATTGAGGCCTCAAGGGTAGGCTAGTTCTAGCCGCACTATCTCTGACCCACCTGTGGAACAGTTTCAACCCTCTTCACCAAGACAGTCCTTAACTATTGTTCCATATAACATGGGACAAGTGCCTATTTCAATTGAAAGGGCTAGTAGCTTGGGAAAAGGACTCTCCAAGGAGAAATTAATTCAGCAAGTTGAGGAATATAAGGGGATGGTGCAGCAAATTCAGGAATCTGTAGGAAGGAGCAATTCAATGATTGTGGACACTATGCTAAAACATTTAAGCAGGAAGGTCCACGAAAAACTGAATAGTGTTCATTCAAACTATACTTTAATGTTGCAGGCACTTAGGATGTTCCCAAGAGATAGAGAACTGGTAACCCCATTGCTGGATAGACGGAGTTCCAGAATTGAGAAATTGAAATTCATGGAAGTCGGAGCAAAACAACATGGGGATAAATAACCTATGGTCATTTCAACCTACCAATTTGTCAAGGGAGTTGTGGAACAAAATTTTCAGGGGTATGTTGCCCCTATGGAGTTAAAGATCAAAGGGTTAAAGACTATATATGATGGAAAGGACTTAACTCCTTTGCCACATATTTTGCATAGTCAAGATGAGATAAAACCTTTGCAGATTTGGAAGGATCAGATGACTAATATCATGATTGCTCAGACCCATTAGATATGTAGAAATGTTGACATTGGTATGATGGAGAATACATTGGAGAAATTGTCATTTTTCATCAGTTTCTTAGAGATCTTTGATAAGAAGGCCACTTTAGTAATGGTGAAGTATGCACCATATTGGGATAAAATTGATTAGGTTATGGCTTTTAATTGGCCATTTGAGGATGATTTTGAATTATGGAAAAAGGTGTTTACGGATGAATTTCAAATATGATTATTATATGGGAAATGCAACTTGGTCATGTATTGTACAAGTTTGGCTTCAGAGGTTATATTGGAAAATGTGCATTCTCCTTTCAAATTCAAGTATAGGGTGCTGAGCTAGAGTAAAGTGTTGCAAAAGATCAAAGATAGCTTCGATGACATGAACAAGTGGCCCTTTGGAGGGCGGTTTTTCTTCTTCCATAACAACTAATGATGATTCTTGTCTTATGCTTTCCACTCGCATAATGGAATTGTAACTGAATTAGGAATTAGCGGTCTAATTACAAATGGACATGTGTACTCTTCGACCTGAGGCTTGTTGGCTCCCTTGTTTTATAAAAGGGAATTCTGGGCCATGAGATAGGTCTATTGAAATATCCAAGATATGAGAAGTATGATTCTAGTGATACAGAGGGTATGAATGTAAGTCGAGGTTTTAGAATGTTTTGAGTCAGATAAGAGAACTTGGTCAATTATGGGGTTCTTAAGAATGTTTATGTAAAATATGCAAATGTTTTGAGTTTATTTTCTCTACTGTTGTGATACTTTGCATGAATTATTAATGAAATATTGATCCAAGATGATTTGCATTAATCTTCATTTGTTCTTTACTGTGAATTAAATTTATGTTAGGGTTTGAAGGTAGATATCTAACAAGTTAAATGTAGATTTGAACAATAAAATAGAGTAATAAAAACACACATAGAGGACAACATAGAGAATTTAACGTAGTTCACCCAATCTGGGCTACATCCACAAAACCGTAGCCATCCAATGATTTTATTATCAAGTGCAAAACCTTTTACAATATTGCGAATAATGCCATCCTACAACTCTCCATCCCAGTCACTTATAACAAGCTTTTAGAAGCTTCCAAAAATTAGGGTTTACAAAGTCGGCTTGTTCTTTTTTCGATGACGAAGCGAAAAAAGGTGATTTTTTTTTTCTCGAGGGTTGTTGCCCCTGAACCCCCACTTTTTGGGGGCTGCCACCCCTAAACCCCCGCCCGGGTCCTGACCCGACCTCGGACCCCGAAAAGAATACATGAAGAGTGTATAGTACTAAAAAGTGTACAATATTGCATGATTAGTCACCACATACCAATAGTTTAACCATAGCTCTGGTTCAAAGGATCGATTAAATGCTTTAGTTAATTAGTAAGTTCATGCAAGCTAATAATAGGATTCATAAAGAAGTAATAGATTTAGGTATCGATATGTGGATTGTAATGCAATTCATATAGATCATGGATGCTTAGGATAAAATTTTCCCTATAGTTTAGTTTTCTCTTTTGAATCCATGTGTTGGGATATGGCACTAGAATTCTGATCACATTTTATTCTCTCATGTTTTGTGTTATGGCCTCAAGATACTTTATTCATTCATTTCCTATCAGTGTACTTTAGTTATATTTGTGATTTTGTGTTAACTGGACCCGAGCCTTTTCAAGGAATAGCCAATTTCTTGAAGGATTTCATCCTTTTAGCATTATGGGGAATCTATCTATAGCTTATCCAAGTGCAAATGAATTGTTTAATGTTGTATGGTAAGAGAAATTTTTAGGGAATACCCTCCTAGATTTTACAAAGTCTGAAGTGTAGGAGAATTAACCTTATCGTTGTTCTTGTCAAGTTGGCCATACGTTTCCTAGACTTTTATTATTGGACGTGGCAAGTTCATAGAAGATTTTGGGAAATACGTTTGGGTTGCAGTAAAAAATGCCATCAGGGAGGAGATTGAATCCTTCATCCTCTGTTGCCTTAGAGAGTTTTTCACCATTGGATGCAACCTTTATTTTTACTATTTTATGGTTAGAGAGTGCCACAGTGTGGTTTTCACTCAATGACCCTGAGCTTATTCTCATTCTTTTTTTTTGCAACTCAAGGAATCAATCGTCTCCCCATAATAGGCCTATGTGTCGAGCATGATGTTTAATCCAAATTTATGATCTATGCATGGTACTGTATCCCTTAGTCTAATGAATTTTGAGAGTGCCTCATCGTTTTCGAATGTGTCTAGAACCGGTGGTCCTCGTTGGTCATAGTCGATGAGTTGGGGGTAAACTAGGTTTATCTTGTGAGTTTGGAGGTTTGAATCAATGGGTGAGGAACTAATCATGAGTAACGATGAGTCTTCAAAAAGTGTGGGTAAGCTAGTTATGGTATCCTCATCATAACTACTACTACAGGAATTAGTTATGTCGAAGGTGAAATTATCTAGGGGCAGACCTGTGGATACTGGTAACTATAGGGCAGCTACCGATAACTGAGGGGGAGTCCTGAATGCTATAATAAGGGTACCTCTTCCATGTATGGTTATACTCAGAGGGGTACATCCAAGGCCAAGATTTCTCATTCATCTTTCTACAATGATGGGCTCCAGTCGTCCATCGTTGTTCCTTCCAAGGCTTCCATTTTTGTTGTAGCCCATACCAAGCATCATTTGCAGTCCTCTACTAGCTTCATCCATGGGCAGGGTAGGTGTGGGCCTTTCATCTTGGTATAGTGAGCTTGAAATATCTCTTTCATCTAAATTTTCTTGACTTAGATCCCCCCAATGGAAAAATCTAGAAGGGTCTTCCCTAAAAGTGTGGATAGGTGTTTCAACTAGTTGGGGTTGCCCATGTGACCTAGGAGATTGTGGTAACTCTCCTACAATAAAAGAATTTTTCTTCATTCTGTAATCTCCACATCCATTGTCTTGTATCATGAGCTTGATGTTGGATATATCAGGGATGGAGGGTGTCTCTACCGTAGAAGTGGAGGTGAGGTTAGATGGATCTATAAAAGGAGTAGAGGGTCCCTCATCATTTTTTGGTACTTGGGGAACCTTATAGAACTTGGCTTCCAAGTTTTTCCAATAGGTGAATGGCTCAAGATCACCATGTATTGTGACCTCCTCATTTTGGTATGAAAATTTGATGCATTGGTGGAATGTTGAGGCAAGCAGCTTCATTCCATGGATCCATGGGTGTCCTAGGAGGATGTCATAGGAAAAATCAAGGTTGAGGACCTGACATGTGGTTTCCATAGTAGCTAGCCCTACTTGGATTGGTATCCTGATAGTGCCTTGAGACATTCTTTCTTGGTCATCATATGCTTTGATGGTAATGCCTTTGTTTTTGTTGATAGAGTCTTCTAAGATTCCCAAGTTCTTTATAAGTTTAAGCGAACAAATATTTAGGCCCGCACCTCCATCCACCAAGACCCTTTTGACATTTTTGTTGTGAACCAGGACTTGAAGGTGAAGTGCACGATTGTGAGATGGCCAAGTGGGGAAGTCTTGATCAAAGAAGGTGAGGAGATTTGGGGTGACGATGTTACCAACCATAGCTTGAAATTGTTTTGTATCAAGGTTAGCAGAGACAATGGATGCAATGAATTCTTCATCAAGGATTTTCTTGTGGGTGGCAAAAATTTTTAGTAACTCCATGATAGAGATCTGAGCAGGGGTTCTTTTTAGCTAGTCAATGACATTATAATCATAGGGAATGGCTTTCAGATTTGAGATGGGGATCTTAGATGGCTGTGATGCCCCTGCAATAGTAACTTTTCCACTACATGTGGTGACTCCACAATCAGTGTTGGCTCCTTTGACGCTAATGACAGTGACCATTTCATCTATGCATGCGATGATGCCTTCGTATACAAGGTTTGCACTAACATACTTTTGTTTCCCATTTTTGTTCCCTTGGTTATTTCCTTGATTGTTTCCTTGATTATTTTCTTGATTGTGATTAGGCATCATATTCGTGTGTATTTTGAGATCTTGATTTCCAACGGATTGCTCGACATTTATGATTTTATCCTCAATGAGATCTTGGATGATGTTCTTCAATCTCTTTCAATTTGTCGTTGTATGCCCTTTGATTTTAGGAAAATTGCAAAGGATATTTTCATTGTACCATGGTGATTTTGTCATGGGTTCCACATATTGCTCAGAAGTGGAGATTTTGATCAGGTTCTCTTTAACTAGTTTCTTCATTATAGATTTGATTGGCTCCCCAAGGGTTGTGAACTTTCGC
>CM021108.1:57519373-57582566 GCA_007115665.2 Sequoiadendron giganteum | reverse complement strand
GAAGCTTTTGTGAATGTTTGTTTCACAATGTTTTAGATCCAAGCAAAGTGTTTTTTTTTCAATGATATGCACATTCCTAGGCTGAAAAGATAATATTTGTTGAGTTCCTAGTTGGACGAATCTAGCTGCGCATATTCAGTGTAGATGATTAGATGCTTGACCACACTGAATCCCCCTTATAGTGCACTCGCTTCTCAGATCAATCAAGCATCATTATCCATGAATCTCCCATGGGATAATTTTCATCTCTACAACAAAACCACATGTATACGTGGGGCAGCTTCAAAGGACATGACCTTTTGCACCAAAAAATATATAGGATTTTGGACTTTCCTAAACAAGAGGTTTTAATGTGGGCATTCCATTCGTAGGGGACTATCCAGTACGACGAGAGACCATTATTTCCCTTCTTGTCAGAATAATGCTCATGATATTGGCCTTTGTTCCAATATCCACATTTATATTCCAAGTGGAAGTCGCTTGGTTTTAGCGTGTTCCCAGTTGGGTCATTCCCTTGGGTGATTACTTTTTCCCACAAGGCAGGCCCACTAAGATAAACAAAAGAAAGCAAGCATATCCCGTAGTTCAGTCGACCTTTGTTGAAAAAAAAAGGGAGAACACTCACAATATTCCACACTCACACTCACAAGATTGGTTCAATTTTAATCCCAAAATGAAATGTGGAGGTAATTACTTTACTCAACTTAAGATCACCAAAAGGAATTTTGATTCTCAAGATCGTTGTGAGGCACGAGAGAAGTGCATACATCTTTCTAATGGTATTACTTTGAGTAAGCAATTACAGAAAAAAATAACACTTGTTGATTTTATATCCACAAAGCAAGAGTGAATTCTTTTTATGGCACCAAATATAATGTGGGATTTTCCTTGTTCAATTGTTAAACCTTAAACCAAATCTAGTAAGTTGTTCTAAAGTTCTTTTAAAGCCCATTGTTTGCAAAATTTTAAAAAATTGAATTTTTCTTTTTATGGCCCAAAAGGAAATTTAGTGTTCCCTAAAGCATGAAAGATAACAAATTTCTTAAGAGAGATTGATAATTCTCTAAGAGTGTTAAACAACACTAAAGTGTTTAAAAACACTTGGTATAATATGAGAATGATGTCATAATGTAACCTTCCACCTTGCTTTCCTCCTTGCCCTAACCTACAAAATGATTAAAACCGAAAGATATAGAGACAACAAATAGGTTAATAGCTCAAAAAGCTGAAAACAAAAAGGAACATGTCTAAAAAAATTAAATTTGAACTTTTTACTGTCACCCAGCGACATAGTTAGCAAATGCAGTGGAGTTTACAAAATCCAACAGTGCAATATAGTGTCGTTGACAACTAAGAGCCGCGCTGTGTAGCAGGATAGAAAGCGCAATGGTAGTGCTATTTTAGCCCAACAATGCAGTTTAGATTTTAGAAACCTATGACGTAGTTTGAAAATTTGAAATTTGTGGGTGGGAAGACTCTAGCGGCAGAGTTTGGAGTTTCGAACGGTGCAATATAGCACCACTTGACTGATAGCGGTGCAATATGGTGTTGCTGGACTATGAGCAGTGCAATTTCCTGAAGGCACAAAAAATGTCAAGAAACCATAGATTTTTGGAAAAATGTGATGAATTTCTCCAAATCAGCCCTCCTTCTAGCACCAAAATGTGAACCCCAATCCTATACCTGGACAAACATGGAAAACAAGCACAATATTAGATCAATATGCAAGTAAGAACAAGGATTCCCCATGAAATTCATCTACAATGCTTAATATATAGGAAAAATGAAGAGAAAAACATAAAAGATAAATGAAATCCTTATTAGGCAATGCAAACACTTGATCCCATGGGGGAGTTAGTGCCAATTATGTGTAGAAATTGGCCTTTCCCAACTCCTTAGTAAGTTTGATGATTTGATGGAGATTGATCCACTTTTTTGATGAAGAACAAGATGATTTCTTGAGAAAACCTACAATAACCTAGCTATGGTGATGGAAAATGCTCAAGAAGATGAATAGAATTTCTCTCAATTGAAGATAATAACTTTTCTTTCAAATTGTGGATGATGAATGAGAGGAAGAGTTTCTCATTTATAGATTTTAAATTGGAAGAATGAGCAAGATTTGAGCAATGTGGGTTCATTCAACATCCAATGGCAAAGTGCCACTTGTCAAGATGTGAATGGAGGAAGGTTGTGCACATTTTGATCAAAGTGCCAATAAATGATATTAGGTGGAATTTAAAATTAGTGAAATGACTTGTTGGAGAGGGAAGAAAATAGAGTTATGGCCACTTTGCTCAAGGAAAAAGGACTTGTAAGGTGAAATAAATGCCTTGTTGGAAGGACCAAGTCCACTTGAATTTGAATTAAAATTTTTAGGGAATATTCTCATTTTATGCCATGTGAGGGAAAATAGGAGATTTAATAAATCAAAGTAATTGGTTTATTGTGCAATTTGCGTTCTCTAGAGGATGTGACATAGATTAAGATTAAATTAACCAAAGTTTAATTAATTTAATGAGGAATTTAGGAGATGTGACAATTTAGACTTAAATTTATGCATTGATTTAAATCAAATTGAGAGGAAGGATATAATTAAATAAATGTTTTGATTTATTTAACTAAAGGGGATAATGTTAGATTAAATCAAATAAGGTTTAATTTATCCAATCTAATAAGAAGACTTTAGAGGGTTTAAATAAAATGAATTATTTAAATGAACAAAGATAGAGGATTAATTAAATTAAATTGATTAATTTAATCAGCAGAGGAGAAAGACCTAATTAAATAAATAATGATTTATTTAATTAAGGGATGAACGGTGATGATACGCTGAGAGTATGATTTAGGATGAAATGATGTTAGTAATCAGGATCAAGTGTGTCGGTCAATTTTCCATGTCTACAGGTATAATCTACCTTGCAAGGAGAAAATTTTGAACCTAGACATAACCTTTGGAGATCATAAGGTTTGTGATAATTTCTATGTTATTGGTCTAGGTGATATTGATGTTATTTTGGGAATGTAGTGTCTACATTCACTAGGTAAGAACTCTACAAAATACCAAATGATGGAACTCAAATTCAATTCTAATGGGAATGCAATGGTACTAATAGGAATGGAAAATGGGGCTCAACAAGCAATTTTATCTAGGAGAAAGGAGAGGATATTTTTAAAGAGCCAAGTCACTTGGGATGTCAGTTGTTTGGTAATCTAAAAGGAGCCTTCTAAAGGTAATAATAGTTTAGTTCATGTTGATATATAAAATATTTTGGATAAGCCTAACTTGGTCTTCAGTGATATACTTCTTGGATTACCACCGGATATAGTTTTCCAACACATCATAGAACTTGAAACTAGATCCAAGCTAGTCATGACCACCCCTTCCCACCTTACCGCCACCCAAGATGTATAAGGAGGAGATAGAGAAATAAATTAGGGAACTTATAGATATGGGGTGCATCAGACTAAGGTCCAATCCCTTTGCATCTTCTATGGTGTTGGTAAAAAACAAGGATTACACTCTCTGAATATGTATAGATTACAAAGCACTAAATAAGAAGACTATAAAGAAAAATACCCAATATCAAATATATTTGAACTAATTGATGAACTACATGTTGTTTTATACTTATCAAATATTGACTTGAGGTCTAGATACCATTAGATCTGCTTGAGAGAAGAAGATATTTAGAAGAATGCTTTTTCGTGTCACTATGGGTATTTTGAGTTTCTAGTTATGCCCTTTGGCCTAACTAATGCTCCAACAACCTTCCAATCATGAATGAATCATGTCTTGGGAAATTACCTAAGGAAATTTGTGTTGGTTTTTTTAGATGATATTTTGATTTATAGGAGGACATGGGAAGAACATTTGAAGCACCTAGACATAGTTCTAGGAATATTAGAACGACACTCTCTTTTTGCAAAAATGTCCAAATTTGAGTTTGGGTTAACAAAGATATTATATTTGGAGCATATGCTAAGTACCAAAGGAGTTCAGGTTGATTATAAAAATATCCAAGCTATTCTATATTGGCCATCCCCTACCATTTTTTCTAAATTGATGGGGTTCTTTGGATTGTGTAGCTACTACTAGAGATTTGTTAGAGGGTTTTCTCAACTTGTGGCACCCATCATCAGCCTGACCAAGGAAGGATCCTTTGAATGGATTAAGGAAGAAAAAAACACTTTTGAAATGTTGAAAGAGGTAATGAGTTCTTTTTTAGTTCTTGCAATTTTAGATTTCTCACTTCCATTTATTGTAGAATGTGATGCCTCCAGAGAAGGAGTTGGAGACATCCTTTCTCAGAATGGGCATCCTATTTCCTTTGAGATTAGAAAGTTGAAACCATATGAAAAGGGGTACTAAGTATATGATAAATAGATGTTGTCTATAATGCATGGATTGCATAAGTTTCAATAATACCTAGTATACAAAAGATTTATGGTCAAGTCTAATCACAACAGTTTGAAAAATTTTCCTTAATCAACAAAATCTGAATGATAGGCAATAGAAATGGGTGATTAAACTCCAATAATATGATTTTGACATTGAATGTGTTAGAGGAAAGAAGAATATAGTGGCATATGTACTTTCTAGGAGATCCATTCTATGCCATGTATCAACCATATCAACAGACTAAAAGGAATCTATAATTGTTGATTATGATGAGGACACAATATCTACTGGTATTGTAAGAGGGACAAAGAAGGATGATAGGTATGTGGTGAATTTTTTTATTCTATTCAAAAATAGGGTGTTCCTTTCCTCTGAATCCAACATCAAGAGGGAGATATGGGAGGCCTTTTATGATGCACCCATGGTAGGACATTCTAGATTCTACAACACTTACCAGTGAATCAGAGAAATTATTTCTTGGAAGGGCTTTAAAGATAATTTTTTATCCCACATAGGGGAGTGAAGCACATGTTAGAGGAATAAATGAGAGCAAGAGTTTCCAGCTGGGATGCTATAACCACTCCCCATTATGAAAAACAAATGGGAAAAAATATCTATAGATTTCATCACTAGACTGCACAAAGCTCAAGGGAAGGATTGAATTTATGTTTTTGTTGGTAGGTTGAAAAAATATGCTCACTTCTTTTTTATCTCCACTGAGTACAAGGCTCCACAAGTTGTAGATTTATTCTTCAAGGAGATCTTTCAATTGCAGTGGTTTCCCAAAAACATTATCAGTGACAAGGATAGTCAGGTTCTCAAAAAATTTTAGAAGGATTTGTTCCATTTGATAGGAACCAAGATCACTCCCAACATGAGCTATCATTTTTAAACTGATGGGAAGACTAAGATAGTAAGTAAATGGTTGGAAGGATATTTCAGGAATTATGTCACCAGGAAACAAACTGCTCGGATAAAGTGGCTTCATTTGGGGGAATACTGCTATAACCCAGCTCAACACATGTCCATCAACTGCCTCCATTCAAATAACTCTATGAATATAATTCCTTAAATTTTGTATAAATGACCCTCGTAGATAGTTGAGCTTTGGAAAAAAGTGATCTAGTGAATTAAAGTTAGGACATATTGAGATCACTCAAGGGTCACCTACAAGTGGCTCGAAAGAAACAAAAAATGTATACTGATAAGAAGCACACACAAAGATCATTTGAGGTGGGAGATATGATATTCTTGAGATTACAACCATATAGATAGTCTTTCATCAAGAAAAGTGGATCAAAAAATCTCAAGCCTAAGTTTCATGGGCTATACAAGATAACCAAGAAGGTTGGAGAATTTGTCTATGAGGTGGAGCTCCCAACAGGTAGTAGAATTCAAATGTTTTTCCATGTTTCATATCTAAAGTAGGAACTTGGATTGCATACTACCCTTTATGAGAGTTACCCCCACTAGACGATGAAGGGAATCTCATTCTCATTCTTGAAGCTACGATTGATATCAAAGTCAAAAATTTGAGAAACAAGAGCATAACTAAGTATCTTGTCTGAAAGAAGAATCTACCCATTGAATTTTCCACTTGGGAGAGATCTTATATTTTAAAACATACAAATTTACGTTGCTTGAGGACAAGAAATCTTGAGAAGGGGGGACTTGTCATGTCCATTTTTTGGGAAACTAGCTAAAGGGTGAAATATGGGAATCCTACCACATTTCATCACAAAACATCCTCTCAAACTATGAAAGGGAAGAAGAGGTCAATAAAGATACCTATACACACTACCTAGACCTCATGGGAACTAGGACAAGAAGATGGAAGTTACCATCATCATGAGGTAAACAATACAAGCTCACTATATCAAAGCAGGATCAATTATGGGAATTCCTCTACATTCCTCCATAGGGGAACATTATAGCTTATGATTTGGAATAAAGAATCTAGTATGAAACCTAAAAATCATATCCAAAGCTCATGTAAAATGGTTCAAATATTGAAAAGATACCACTGATAGAAGAAGATTGTGTTGGACTCACAACATCCAGCTTCCTAGGTGTGATTAATGGGGCACCTTTGGATCATGCGGTGTTGATCTTGGGGCACCAAAAGGGAGAAAATGACCAAGGAGTCTCACAGATATATCCACAAGATAATATTTTAATTGGTTAGGCATCACTAGTGGCCTTAGGGCCAACCTAATATAACATGTGAAAATATAATTTCTGGGCTTTGGCACCAATTTGTCTCAAGATGATCTACTCCTTTTGGAAGAGTGATAGAATATAGTTATAAGGAGATAATCCTTATAGGGGGCATGGATTATTATGAAATTTTACTATGAATTAGGATACCTGTGTTCTAATTACTTTCATGGATGAAAAACCATAGGAGTTGTGATCATTGGATGAAAACCCAATGGTCACAAGGATTAGAGGACGAAACCCCTTTGGTTCTTGATAAATTCTCATTCGGGGATTACATATGAGCTTAAAGAAATTATTAGGGAAGTCGATAGGATTGTTGTGGAGCTGTGTGAACCATTTTGGATAAGCATTTGTAGCTTTTGTGAGTTGTAAGTGTGATTTCATACCTATGGAAGTAATTATTAATCTCTTTGGGGTCTTTGTTTATACAATTCTACACAATCCATTATTTCTATCAACATATTCTTGTTTATGTTGATAAATATAATTAAGGTACATTACAATATGTTTAGAGACCCTCATGTTTCTCCATTCCCATATGATCCTAGTTTAGATTGCCTCATTCGAGTTGATGATGTAGATAATATACCCTTTGATGATGAAAGTTTAGAGGAGCTTGAGTATTATACAAGTCTTAAATGATCATCTTCATACTTATCATCCTTACATTGATACCCTATCTCAATCACCTATTGAAACTTCACATTCCAAAGACGTTTCTTCAAAATCCTCCAATGATTCATTGCATCAAGGTCATTTATGTCTTCTTGATTCAATTCATTGGGACTAATTTCTACCAAACGTCTCTTGTTTGTTTGTAGAGTCCCTCATTTCAGATCTAGATGACACTATTGAGGACATGCATATTCTCTTTGAGGACAAATCTTTGGTCCTTGCATCTATTGCTACTTTATAGTTCATTATTTCTTCATTGAAAGATTCCAATGACTTCTTACATTATGACATACATAGTCTTGAAATATGACTAATGTATTCTCCTAATGATTACATGAATATAATAGATGTTTGGAGATGGTGTGTTACAAATCTATCCAAATTACCCTAGAATATTTGGGGGAGATTTTAATATGATTGAAAATAAGGAAGACAAATCTAGAGTTTATCCTTAGGGATGGAAAGGGAATGAGCAATATTATTGGACAAAAAAAAAGTTAAAATGATTTGACCCCCTAGAAGAGAAGAAGAAGGACAACAAAGTTATATGGTTTACTTGGTGCAATAATCAAAATGATAAAAAAAGGGTTTATTGTAGATTGGACTAGTTTATGATCATGCAAATGCATTTTGTTTTTAAATAAGAAAGGATACCAATTGTGTTCAAATGGATCCCAAAACATAATCTGATCACTACCCAATTGAAATAAAAATTATGGTGAAATATTGTGGATATAAAGCAGATGAAAGAAATGACAATCTCTATAAACTCAACACTGATATTATAAAATATCAAGATTAAATGGAAGGTATTAAAACATTGAGTAAAATAAAATTAAAATTATTTATTAAAGATTCAACCATTGACTATTGGGTAGGATTTTTTCTAATGCTAAGATCCCATTGAAGGCTATAAGGAAAAATGTTGCAATGGAACGTATAAGAATAGAGTGTTCCTTACAAGATGATCTATTGAATGCTAAGATTGAGATTTAGATGGATAAGAAAAATAAAAATCTGGTGAATAAAGTACAAAATATAAAACATAAGCTCACAAAATTTCAAATTAAGAGAGCCTAAGGAGCCAAGATTAGGGAAAAAATTAATTGGGTTAAAGATGGAGACAAGGGAACCAAGTAATTCAATATTTTGAGGGAAAAAATGCTATTGAATCTATAGTGCCTATAAGGGTCAATGATTCTTGGATTCAAAATAGTGAGGAAATAAAGTGAATCTTCTTTGAATTTTACAAGAACTTATTCATACGAAAAGATAGAAATAGATTCTTCATTATTTCTTAGGATATCTACAGATAGATAATCCATAGAAAAGTCACAAAATATATGGAGGTAAATATGAATAAAAGAAATCTCCAAAGAAGAAATCTCTAATACTATTTTGTTTTTCCAAAAGTGAAATCTCTTGGGGCTGATGGCTTGCCAATTGAGTTTTATAAAGCTAATATATATTGGGTGGTTGATGAACTATATGAGGTATATCAAGAGGCTATTGAAAAAGGATCCTTAGGGAGTGACATAAATAAAGGTATAATAAAGTTTCTTCCAAAAGATGGTTTAATATAAAAAATTAGAGACCCATTACTCTCCTAAATGTGTCTTACAATTTTTTTTTTAAATTTTTTTGGCTCAAAGGTTAATAGAGATCCTAAAATTGATAATAAATTATACCCAAATAGGGTTTATTAAGGTTATCTATATATTTTATAAAATTTGATTACTAGTTAGGAAGCATTGGATTAAGAAAAAAGAAAGAATCTTGATGTTGGGATCCTTCTCCTTGATTTTGAAAAAGCTTATGATAGAGTAGAGTGGTAATTTATGATTTCTATCTTAGAAGAAATTGGTTTCCCAAAGTAATTTTGAATAATGGTAAGGGTATTATTTAAAGTTGCAATTCCAAAAGTAGAGGTAAATGGCTCTATGATCCTTTTCCCCTTGATAGATCTATAAGACAAGGTTTCCCCTTGGCTCCTACACTATTTGTAATTGCTTTTGAAGAATTGTATTATATTTTAAGGACTAATAGACTTGGAGCTAAACTAAAGGGAGTTGTACTTCCAAATAACTCCACTTTTCTTAACATAAAATTTGTAGATGATACTCCTCTCTTCCTTCAATTGATAGAAGAAAATGGATAACCTTGTGGCCAGGTTAAATAGTTTTTTCCAAGCCACTGGGTCTAAAATTTCAAATACAAAATCCTTATTACTAAGTTGGAAATTAGATCCTCCCATATGGTTCTCAAAAATTTCTTGGAAGTGGTGTGAACCTAATAAAATTATTAGATATTTGGGCATCCCCTTCTCTACTAATCCTTAAAAAGAATATGGAACTAGATGTTTGCAAAGATAAAGAAAAAGCTAAAAACTTGAACAATAATTATCTTTCCCTTGCAAGAAGGGTGCAGGTCTGCCAAAAAATTCTCTCATCCTACTCCATATATCATGCTTCAATGAGGTTCTTTTCTATCTATCAAATTAATAATGCCCAAAATCTTATAAGGAAGTTTTGCTGTTAGATAGAAAAGGAAAAAACAAGAAACATGTTGTTAAATGGCATTGATGTTGTGTTGGAAAGGAAGAGGGGGGTTGTGTTGGCATATGGCTAAGTAGTTTGGATTGTAGGTTTTGTCATTGATGGCAACCCAATTCATGCAACTCAAATCTTGCATCTGATTGAGCAACACTATTTTTGGCTCCTAGTGGCAAAACAAAGCAAAGAACAAGAGATTTGGTTAAAGGCATAAAATTTGGTCTAATCATCTCAAAAAATATGTATTTTGGGTTATGAATCTTTGAGGAAGGTTTGCAAAGGCTTGTAGTATCTCAGTTTTGATGCACACTCATTGGTAAGCAATCTAGGTGGTACAAAGCACTAGTCTTTCAATTATATATGCTAGAAGGCCGACCCGACAAAGATGGAATTCACGGATGTATAGGATGAAATTAATTATAATTATATATATTAGATTAAGTGTTTTTTGGGTCCTCTCTTTGTATTAACCAACTTTGGAGGATGCGCATAAAGATTTTATGGTGTATCTGGCTAACAAGTTAAAATATCTTGATACCATATGAAGTCGACTGTTGGATCAACTAATCTTGATTGCGAATATATATAGAAGATTGATTTTGTCATTTAAAAGTGTGTGTGTGATAGAAGTGGTGTTCTGATATAAAGAAGTGTGAATTGTGAGTCCTAGCAGAGCACTAATGCGAAATTGATGCGAAGAGGAGTAAAGAGTAGAATAGGGCAGAGCAAATTGGAAATAAGAGAGTAGATCTAGAATAAGTTTCATGAGCTTCATGGGAATTGTTACCTAGCATTGTTAGATGCTATCATCTTAGTTCACTCTTTTAGATGGTTTTAATTTGAATTTTGTAGTTAGTAAGCCTTTATCTTTTGAGCAGTGAGCTCTAGGCAGTGTGCTTGAATGCAAGTGCATTCCTTTTTTAAATACTATACTTTGAGTACTCAAACTGTGGATTAGTCTCCACCGTGGTTTTTCCCCTAATAGGGTTTCCACACAAAAAATCTATGTGTCATGATGTTATGGATGTTTACTTTCAACGCATACATCCTTTCTTTAATACAATGATGAAATGATTTCATTTTTTGAATGGATGAAGTCTGAATATTGTCGAACACTGATTCACCCCCCTCTCAGTGTTTCCTTGAGTCCAGCAATTGGTATTATATTGACTTCCTCTAGAGAAGTTTTGCAGCTTGAGGTGGATCTTGGAATGTGGTGGACTCTGGTAGTATTCAACAACAGCTTATGGTAGCTATTGATGACCATGATCAGTCTAAAGAAGAAGTTCAAGAATTGAAAGTAAATCTTAGAGATGCTGAGAAATCCATTTAGTCATTGAAGGATCAGATAGTCAAATCTAGGGTGAAGAGAAAAGATCTATGTGATCAGATACAACAAAAGGAAAACAAAGATATGGATGATGCCTACCTAAATCAAACTTTGAAGGAAATAACTGAAGAATGTGAAAAGCTTGCTAGAGATAATACCAACCTAAGACATGAGATGGAATCTATGATGATGAAGATGACTAAAGAGATAGAGGAAAGGAAGAAAAGTGAAGAAAATATTGCTTAGACATTGAAAGAGAAATCCGATGAATGCAGTAGAATAAGTGGAGAACTTACTCAATTGGAAAGTGAATTGCAAAGAACCAAAAACAATGAAGAAGAACTTGGTAAGAAGATTACTACTCTTAGGAATGATCTTGTCATTGCAAATGAATTCAAAGAAATGTTCAAAATCAGTTCAGTAAAGCTTGATGAACTAACTCAAGGATAAAAGAGTGGAAATGATAAGAGAGGTCTTGGTTATGAAAAGGGAGAAAATTCTAGATCAACACAAAAGAGTTTCAGATAGAACATAAATGGAAAATATCTGGTAAGACAACCTAATGCACAAAAATTCAATGGGTATTGTTTTTCCTATAATAAGTTCAGTCATATGGTTGCTCAGTGTAGAAGTAATTTGAGGTCAAAAGCCTCATCATTCGCTGGTTGGTGTTTCAATTGCAAAAATCATGGTCATAAATCAATTGAATGCAAAAATATGTCAAGTCACTCTATTTTGAGGAGAAATATTGAATGCTATGCATGTGGGAAGTTAGGGCATATTGCTAACCATTTCAGATTGAGAAGAAACCAATGGAATGAACAAAGAAGCATTATGTGCTATAAGTGTAACAAGTATGGTCATATTGCCAGATTCTGTAGAAATAAGAACACAGACAGAAGAGGTCTGGTATATAGAGAGAAGAAAATAGAGAGAAATAGAAAATTAAAAGAAAAGATAACTACGGATGATATCTGAGATCAGATGAAGAAGAAATGGATGAAGAAATATGATTATGATGTTGGAAATTATTTCGTACCGGAACCTACTTTTGGTAATTCTTTTAGTAATTAAATTAAGGACACTAGCCTAGGGGAGTTTTATTAGAAAATATTTCCTCCTGTGTCTATAGATGGTACCAGAATGGAGAAAATAGTCATGAAGGAGCACTCTTAGTAAACAAAAGTTTTGATGTCTTCAGAAAAAGAAATTCAGCAAATTTGTCAGTCCGTAGAAGATTTTCCTGTCATCGCCTGAGAAAATAGAGTCACCAAAAATTTAGGGCAAGTGCATTTACTGCACATGTGCGAGCTATAAAAGTCAAGTCCAAAGTCGTCATTTGTCACTTTACATCATCGAAGAGAAGGAGAGCACTTGACAAGTGGTTTTGAAAGCAGCAAAATTGAATTCATTGACAAATTTATCAGGTACTTCACTCTCGAATTCCTCATACAATTCGGTGTGTAGTTGCGAACCCTAAAAATGTGAAAAAGAAATAGAATAGAGAAAATAAAAGGTTTGATCACATTGGATGAGTAAAACAGTGCAAAAATCAAATCTATGAGGAATCTACTGCTTCCTGATGAATTAAAACAATTGAGCGGAGCCAAATATGGAAATTTGGATATGTGGAATGAGTTTTCATACTTTGAGGATGCAGAATTCATAAAATTCTTGTTGAACAAATTGCATGGCGATGTGTTAACTTTGGAAAAACCTTACACAATCTCAAAAGAAGTAATTGAGAAATTAACTGGATTTTACAAAGTCGGTGACATTCCTAGGAAGAAATCTATCCAGAACAAGGAGGTCGAAACCCTAACTGGGATAATCGGAGATCAAAGAGCTCTACTGATAGAAACAATCAAGAATCCCATTATGAAGTACATCGCACATGGAATAACCTATAAAATATTCTACCAAAATTGGGAAGGGGCTACATCAGCTGGCACAATATATATTTCTCATAAAATGATAATTGAAGGTCAAGACTTTGACCTATGTGGATTATTGAAAGATCAGATGATGGAGAATGCCCAATTGACAAAAGAGTCAAGGTACCCATTCAAGTTTGGAACTCTAATTATATGTCTGGTTATATAATTTCTGAATTCATTGCCAAAAATTGACAATGTAGCATGGACATCGGACAAACCGGTATGCACCAAAATTTACTCTTATACTAAGAGTCTATTTAATTGGGATTCAAAATTTGAAAATTTATGTAAGTATGTGCTTGTGAAATGTGGATTAGTCATTATTTCCTCTCTGGTAAGGACAATGGAAATTGGTTCCTCTTTTGGTAGCACTGATAGAGGATAGAAAAGAGGCCGGGAGCTTATTGAATACAACCCTCTGGAAAGAAAGGTTCCCAAGATTGAGGGAAAAGGAAAAGAGAAGGAAGTTGTGGACATTTTGGATGAAGAATCTGATGAAGAGCCTGAGAATCAACTAGATAATGACTTCGATGTTGAAAAAGGCAATGAGGAAGAAGAAGATCTGTCAAAGGAAAAACTACAACTTATTATCCAAAGTACAAGTGGTATGCAAAAAATTGCAAGGTTACGGTTAGTCGGACCATCTTATGATCAAGAATTAATTTTGGAAGTACTGAATGCTCATATTGAGAATTGTAAGATAATATTGGAAAGTCTAAAGGATATTCTACCTAAAGAAATGATTGAGTGTAGCAGAGAATCAATGGACTCTAAAGACAAAGGCAAAGAATAAGGTGAAATTATCTCTCACCTGAAGGAACAATTAGGAATTTCCCTTGCTAAGCGTAAAAAGAAAATGAATGAGTTAAGGAGGTGTATTGACTCACCCACAAAAATATACATCTATTGTGTCCGCTGGCCTCATGTAGTCAACAATTACAAGGAGAAGTTGGATCAAATTTAGACAGAACTGAACGACATTGGAAAAAACTTTGATATGTCTCAGGATCTAGATGGCATTATCAGAAAGAGAATCCGAGAATTGTAGGCAACTCAAACAAAAATTCAACTATCCAAGAATGTTCTTGTGGAAACCTTTTGGAAGGTAAAATATTTCGTCAAGTGCAGGCCGGAGCAGTTGGTGGAAATTCAGAAAAACGGTGAAAAGTTGGAAGAAGTAATCACAATTCCTAAATCTCTCCTTGCGATTATCAACAAAACTTCCAAGAACAATAGCTTGATTATCAGTATTGGAATTGCAACTGATAGTTGGGAGAAGTTTTTTCTGGAAGTGAAGAAAAACAACAAGCTAATTTCCTAAAGATAAGTAGTAAAGTGTTTCCAAGTTTTTGCAATTTTGTTTAAAGAAGAACTATAAGCGTATATATGCTAGATTTCTTAAAGAATTGATGATTTTGAACACATGTTTTGTCATGTTTTGGCATATGGCATCCCAAATTTTTCATTGATGTCAAAATGGGAGAGAATGTAGTGAAAAATGCCTTATGAATCTCAGGGGGAGAAAGTGTAGCAAGCAGTTTGGCAGTATACCTATAGTGATTCCGACACTTAGTCATTTTTCACTAAGTGTTTCCATCAATGGGGATATTTTTGGCATATGGCTAAGTATTTTGGCTTTCAGGTGTTGTCATTGATGGTAAACCAAGTCATGCAACTCAAGTCTTGCATCTGGTTGAGCAACACTATTTTTGGCTCCTACCGATAGAATAGAGCAAAGAACAAGATATCCGATTAAAGGCATAAAATTTTGTCTAATCCTCCCATCGGAAAAGTATTTTGGGTTATGAATCTTTGAGGAAGGTTTGTGGAGGCTTGCAGTATCTCATTTTTGATGCACACTCACTAGTAAGCAATCTAGGTGGCACATAGCACTAATCTGTCAATTATCTATGCTAGAAGGTCAACCTAAAAAAGATGGAATTCATAGATGTATAGGATGAAATTAATTATAAACTTCTCAATATTAGATTAAGTGTTGTTGTTTAGGTCCTCTCTTGGTCTTAACAAACTTTGGAGGATGCACATAAAGATTTTATGGTGGATCTAGCTGACAAGTTAAAATATCTTGATACCATATGAAGTTGATTGTTGGATCAATTAATATTGATTGGGGATATATGTAAAAGATTGATTTTGTCATTTAAAAGTGTGTGTGTGATAGAAGTGGTGTTATTATATGAAGAAGTGCGAATTGTGAGTCATGGCAGAGCAGTAATGCAAAATTCATGCAAAGAGGAGTAAAGAGCAGAGCAAGGCAGTGCAAAGTCGAAAATAAGAGAGCAGATCTAGAATAAGTTTCATGAGCTTCATGGGAGCTATTACCTAGAATTGTTAGATGCTATCATCTCAGTTCACTCTTTCAGATGGTTTTAATCTAAATTTTGTAGGCAGTGAGCTCTAGGCAGTGTGCCTGAATGCAAGTGCATCCCATTTTTAAATACTATACTTTGAGTACTCAAACTATGGATTAATATCCACAGTGGTTTTTCCCCTAATAGGGCTTCCCCACAAAAAATCTGTGTCATGATGTTATGGATTTTTACTTTCAATGCATACATATTTTATTTAATACAATGATGAAATGCTTTCATGAAGTTTGAATATTGTTGAACATTGATTCACCCCCCTTCTCAGTGTTCCCTTGAGTCCAATAGGTTTGGGGTAAAGGACTCGAGGATTCAAGGAATGGCCCTAGCATCTAAATCTATTGTAAAGGAATTGGTAGGTAATGAGCCTTGGAAAATTCTTATAAGAAAAAACATTCAATAAGTCATTCCAAAAGAGACAAAGCAATGGGAAAATTTTCATATTCATTATATCCTTTTTGGTAATTTTAATATAATTCCCTCTAGATATTCAATATTTCCAAGCATCTATAAGGCCTCAGAGTCCTATGGGTACTTTATTTCAAGTGTTGAGGTGGTAAATAAAACAAAAAATGTATCTTGGGTTTCATATCTATGTGGTGGAATTTGAACAACAATAACAAGCCTCTGGATTTAGTGCAAGGGTGCTCAACGAAGAAACATAATTGCAAAGGAATGATTTTCTTTAATGATATTTTGTGTAATGATAAAATGAAGATATAGGATCAAGTAAAGAATGAATTTTATGTTCCATAATCCAATAAGATATCATTTTATATTGCTAAAATCCCTTGGGATTAATACAATTCCTGATTAAAATTATATTTAAAGTAGATGGTTATGGAAGCTTCAATTGGATTGATGTCACTCCCCTCCTAAATTCCAAGTCTATTAATTTGTATAAAATTCCAACCCACTCCCAAGAGGTGCTTGACCATGTCAATCAATCTTTGGAAGTTTAAATTAGAATGAATAAAGTGGTCTAATATTGTCAAAGTCTACTATTCCAATAAAATCAAACCAAAAAATGTTGTTTCAAAAGGTTTTTGATTAAGAAGTTGGTTATTGGTCCTAAATCATTACTTTCTTTTGTATGTAATTGTCTAGAAGATATAGAACACATTTTTTCTAAATGCCATTATGCCTCTGCAATTTGGGAAATGTTCATAGGTAATGTTCTAGGCTAGGATTGTAGAGATGATGTTTCTTGGTTTGAAATTATGTGTGGGTGAAATGTAAGAAAAGTGAAACCCTAGGACTTCACCTAGGATTTCATTGGTGCTTTTCAAAAAAAACTCATTTAAGAATTGAGGTAGTGGGTGTTTGATGAATTTGTACAAGGTATAGGATTGACTTGCAACCTGGAAGGTGAATCAAATTTCCCTTGAACAAACTTGGATTGGAATTGGGAATGATATGCAATGATTCAACTAGGCTAATGATGCAAATAACTATTTTGATATAAAAATAGTAGATCCGAAAAGTAATAAACAAATTTAGACTTTAGAAATGGACTAACCAAAGTACTATGCACCTATCATATGAATTTGGGGCTCAAAATTGAGGACTAGGTCACCTAGGGTGCCACTATCCTTGTTGACCATTTTTATATCTATTTTCACAATCCTCTGGAGATAAATTAAAGATTTATTTCTTTAGTTGTCACACTATTGGATCACCGTCAAATAATTTTGTAACTGAGTTTTCATTTGTTGTCAAAGTGTAGGGTTTGAATGCAAAAATAAATAATTGACCTTCAAACTTCTCAATATTCAATAGTTCTAAAACCTACATATTCAAAGAGAGAGAGACGGTTGTGCCATTTAGGGGTTTTCCTTAGTCAAACCCGTATTAGTGTTTCCACTTTGACAATGGCAATGATAATGATAGGGAGCTTATACTTTTGAGGGATAAGGCTAAATGATAAAATGAATGATGAATCAACAATGGAGTACAAATCACCACTCATTAATGGCTTCCTTGAAGGACTGAAGTCATATACATCTCCTCAAGGATTGATATGTTGTTGGATGTATTTTCTTGAAGACCTAAAAAGATTAGATCTAACAATTAATATAAAAAAATAAACATGAAAAAAATCACATACACTTTGACATGATGCTTTGATCTTGAATTTCTGTAATAAATCTTTTGAAATTCTACTCTTGACTTGCTTGATAATACTCTTGACAATAGTTCTTTCTCAATAATGCTAGATAATTTTACCTAGTTTTCAAATGATTTGATAACTAGGTATTTATATGCAATTATTCTAATTTCTTGAGAGTTAAATCCCAACTACCAACTTTGGACATTTAAATATCAAATAATAAAATGTTGACATTGACATATTTGAATTTGGAGCCAAAATAGGGGGACATAGGTGCCCTAGGCACTAGTGTCTCAAAACTATTTTTTGGGAGTTGAGGAGTCGAGGCACAGTATTAAATGAATTTATTTATTTTATACTTGCAAATTATTCGAAAATGATAAAATGGGCCACAAAATGCATAATTAAGGAAATTAGGTCCAATTGCTAATGGGGGAGAAAAACATTTTGTGAAATTGTCAAGGGTGAAAATTTATGATGCTACATTTAGCTCCCGCTTTAGTAAGAGTACGAAATTACGCTCAGACTCACACTAAAGTAGAAAATATATGTCAAGGGGGTCCCATTGTCCAAATTTTGAAGAGATAAGATGACTATGAATCTAGGTGGATGTGCAAGTCGCTAGGATTCAAGATACCATGACAAACCAACATACGCACAAAAGAACACACATGCATGAAATGCAACAAGACAACATACAAAAATAGACATGAAAAAATCATGAAGGATGCATGACAAAATGACATGACATGACATAACATAAATATGATGATGGAATGAAAAAAACATGATGCAAACATGAAGAAGACACACAAAATATACACAAAAAAAAAAAGGATAGTGCTAAAGAGATTCAATTTAGTAAGGAAAAGAGACCTCAGTCTTAAATTTGTCTCAAATACAAAATGTCATCCATAAAATAAGTGTTAGTCAAATGAATGCTCTTATGAGGACTAGAAAGTTGCGTTATGACACATCACTCATGAGATACATGGATCTATTGTCTAGAAAGCTATATTATTCTAGGTGTTAATGCAATATGATCAGTTCCACAAGGCTAGCAAGATACATTATGCTAGACACTCATGAAACACATGGATCTACTATCAAGAAAGTTACGTTATGCTTGGTGGTCATGTTGAAAGGGGTGCTCAAGTTCATGAATGCAAAATTTGTGTTATGTTGTATCCATGGAATATCTTTCCAAAGACTCACCCAATAAGGTACAAAAAATCACCTAAGAAGGCACATAATCTTGCTTAAGCAGGTGCATAAACGTCTAAGGGGATGAATTTATTACCACAGCTCAGGGGGTATTATATATAACACCACCACCAAGGGGGTATTCCAATAAGTCAAATCTCACAAGACATGTATGAAATAGATAGGGGTAACATATGCCCCCCTTAAAATTTAAAAATGCTTACTATGTAGGTGTTTTACATAGAAAATATTGCACACCTTCAAAACTAGTTACCCTTGCCCCCCAAGTGTGGAGGAAAAGACAACCACACAAGAGTCTATCATGTTGCTACCATGAAAAATATGGTTGCACTTAAGATTGTACCAACATGAATGGAAATGATAAAAAACATAAAGCTATAAATACCACATGGTGAGGAGAAACACCATAGAATAAAGATCGACAAATGGAAGAGCACCACAATCATGAAGTTTTCATATTTAATTACCCAAATTCTGAAATTCATTGGTAGAATGACCATGCACAGATGATATGCACAAAATAAATTTTTGTTATAAAATTTATTTCACATTAACAAAAATTTATTTCACATTTTTGAAGGAAGAGTAATCAAGCAGGATTTTAGAAGCCTCGACAAGATATGCTCTTGATCAGTAGTATGAGACCTTCCTATCTTTTGTGAAGAAAAGCTTGCTCCCTTACTACAAGATGTCATACATACATCACATGATAAAGAATTAGATGAAGATGGAGATGAAGGTTGGAAACCTAGACCCTATTTGGAAAAGTAAGGTATAGACTTCATTCATACCTAGCATTTTCTTCTATTTTTTTATTATATCCATTTTTAGAAATAATTTTGTATCCAAGGCCATAAAATTCTTCCAAATCAAATGAAGAGATCATATCTACACACTCCTAAGAAGAATTAGTCTTTTATCGAGCACACAAATCCTTTAAATTTTTTTTAAAGTTAGGAATCTTATGCTCATTATGGATGGAAGTTAAAGATCCCCCATCATGATCATAGTGTGATATTTTTAGATTTATTGATGTTAACTAGATAAAACACAAGAATATTTAGGTTTAGATTGTGAGATTTTGTACTCTCCCATAAAGGAAGATGTAAAATCTAATGACCCCAAATCATCATCTAAGATTTTTGTTATAAATGACATACAATCAAGATTATGATGGAGAGATTTTGGACTCCCATTTGAAATAAGGTGTAAAATCTAATGGTCCCTAGTCATCATCTAAATATTTCCTCATAGGTTCTACTTTTGAAGTTGGAATCAAAGTATTAAGAGATTTGGAAGTATTATATTCAACGTTGGTTTGTAACTTATAAATCTTCATCTACTTTAACTATGTATATCTTTTTATTGTTTTCATACTTCATATCATGGTGGAGGGTAGATAGGAATCCCTTCATGGTATGAATCCACGGTCTACCTAGGAGAATGTTTTATGAAAGAGGTTTTGGCATGACATAAACAAGTTAGATAAAGTCATAGGTCCTACCTTGATGGGTAATGTGATCACTCCTAATGGTTTCTTGTTAACATTATAAAAGCCAAGAATTTAAATATCATTAGGTTTTATAAGATTCTTCTCCACACCAATTTTATTTAGAAGATCAATGCTACAAACATTAAGACCTGATCCATTATCTATCAGAGTACACTTAATTCTAGTTTTGTTAATGATCACCATTATCATTCAAGCTTCATTTTTATTTTAGATATCAAGTGAGGGTAATTCATGTTTATGGAATGTAATATCCAAAAATTTTACTTGCATACAATCAAACAAGGATGCTACAACATTCAGTTTAACAAAATTTGGGACAAGAATCTTCTACAAAGCCTCTTGGAGCATCCTATGGTATGTAGGTGATGTTTTGAATCAAATCCCAAAGGGAAATCTTGGCTGGAGTATTACAAAGTTTCTCAACAAGATAATATTCTTTACCACTACATTGAGGAATATTAGGTGCAGGTGGAAGGTATAGTTGGGGCAATAGAATGGATGTTGGTATTTGTTTTACTTTCTTATTATTCCTAGTATTATATGTGTGAGAAACTGTTGATAACTTGGTTGCTACAACACATGATTACTAGTAAGTTATTTTGCAAAGTAAAGATATGGCCATGAGGTTTAGGAGGTCATATAATGAGAGGTGACTTAGGAGGTCAAATAATTAGAGGAATTTTAGGAGGTCCAATAATTAAAGGAGTTTTAGGAGGTACAATAATTAAAGGATATCTAATAGTCAATTATGTGTTCATAACCTCAATAGAGTTAACTACTTGTCGATGACCTTCTATCGAGGGGGGATCTAATGACAAATTAACATCTTCATCTATGCAATGCATCTTACTATATTTTGAAATAAATGTATCAACGATTTCATCCTCTTATCCTACAATATATTTCCAAGTGGGAGAGGTATTGGGAGGGGAACAAACAAGATTATCATGATGCTCAATGATTGAATCCTCTAACACCAAGATGCCTTCTTCACAAGTAGGTGAGGTATCAGGAAAAGAAAAACTATGATTTTCATGACTATCCATGGTTGTATCATCTTGCACCAAAACCTCCTCACAAGCTGGAGAAATATTAGGAGAAGAACTAACATGATTTATAATGTTTTCATTTTGTTTCCTTAGATTATTTTTATAAGTAGAAAAATTATAATTAGACAAACCATGTGTTTCCATATCAAAATCACATCTTTGAAAAGGAAGCATGTTGTTAACCCTATGGATCAAATGATCAAAATTAGATTTATCTAAAATACACTTGCAAAAAAGAAACTAGATCCAAATAGAGGACACAAATAGGGAATTGCACAAAAAAAAAATAGGCTAAGATGACTAGACAATGGCGCCCAAGGCGACTATGTCCTACATAGAATTTTGCAAAATTAAAAATTTGACTATGTACAATATTGTTTGAAGTTCCTGTTTCTATGTGCCTGTAGATGTGATAGTGAATATTTTCCCAAAAATTTCCCAATTTATGCTTATGTAATTCAAAATGCAAGTGTTCAAAAACTTCAAAATGTTCAAACAATATAAGATAGTTGTAAATGCAATTTATAGATTCAAGATGAAAAATTGACTAATTCTAATATGCCAAAATCTGAAAATGGTGATGTTGATATGCTTTTTGAAATTAAAAAATGCAACTTTTCACTTTTTTAGCTATATGCAGGATACCTAAATGTATGTAATGAACAATTTCAATTTTTTTTTCAGATTTAAATGACCTAATGCAGATTTGTGAATGCAATTGAGATGTAGATCTAAGATATAATGACTGAAATAAACCCTATTGCAACCTATAGTGTAATATGATATATATTTTTTTGAATTTTTATGTCTTTTATGATGCAAAAGTGAATGCCTAAATGAACAATGCAAAGCAATACAATGCAAAACTTAGATCTACGATGAATTGCTTCAAATTATAGAAGGTATGTAATGTTAAAATGTCAGGTTCACCAAAATGAAATGTAGGAAAAGTGAAACCGTAGGAATTTATCTAAGATTTCAATGGTGCTTTTCCATACCACTTCTTTTAACAATTGATATAGTAGGGGTTTGATGAATTTGTACAAGGTATATGATTGCAATATGAAAGGTAACTCTACTTTCCCTTGACCAAACTTGGAATGGAATTGGGAATGATATGCAATGATTTTGTTGGTTGTTTTTTAAGAACCAAGCTGATCTTCAAGATTACGTATGGACTTTTCGATTTCCATTATTTAGCAATCTAAAGGGTTTGGCCAATGAAGGAGTAAAATCTACAAGATTTTCACTCCTGCACTTCAGGCTTTGTGAAACCTGGGAGGGTGATCCCACAATGTGTACTCAAGAATTTATTCGATTAATATTTAAATACATTGTCAAAAATAGATACTTCTCATATAACCACTCAACAACATAATATATCATAAAGGTTGGAAACTCTTTTAGCAATGTACTACCCTTGGAGCATGAGAATAATGAAATTCAACATAACTACAGTGGTAACTCATTTGAAAGATTTATAAATAAAGAGTGATTTGATGATGAATTGACCTAAAAACTATATTATGATTTTTTTACTTGAACTAGTGCCTTATCCTAAACACAGAGTCAATATTAACCTATGAAACTTGATAAAAAATCTTCACATAACAACATATAAGCTTCAAAAAACACTACATTATAGTATTCCCATATTATTTTCTCAATAAGCACTTCTTACAGATATCCTAACACATTATTCATATGAATCAACAACCTCATTCAAGTGTTTATACTAGTTCCTTGAACTAATTAACAAGAATGAAATAATTCAACCACTGGAAACAATGGAGATGAACAAAAAAGTCCTTGATTATATTATTCATAATTCATAAAACACATACAAAGGAGAGAAAATGATCATGAAGTTAGCACCACTTTACTTCATATTTGCTATCTTGTTATCAAAATTACATATACAATTACAGAATCAAAACCTAAGACAAAACAAAACTTAAAATATGCGTTGTATTCCTTCTATAGTTCACTATGTCAATTGAAATACAATGAACCCCACTTTGTGGTCTTGAATACCTTCTTATAGAAACAAAGGAGAAAAAAAAGCTTCAAACCAAAAAGCACACATGTCACCATACTATTGGACCACTGTAACATATATTCCTTTTTCAGTTACACTCAAGCTCTCAGGTGGTGGGAATAAACATGAGACAAAAGTAATCCTCATTCATCATTGGAGATTCAGTCCCACCTTCAAAATACATTTGTTGTTTGTTACAACAACTTTAGAATATCCTCCACGCACTCAAAAAGTGTTTCCACGAGCCAACCTAGTCAGCAAAATTTAAAAGTATGAAACACAAATAAAGATACAAGACTGATTTATCATCAAAATTTATGCCAGCATATTTTAAGATGAGGAGAAAATAATATTTTTTGCAATAATTTATGAAAATCCTAATCTATACTATTTTTAGGCTATGCATTCTTGTTCTGCTACCCATTATTCATCATATCCGTTATCATCCCCTTACAAGATTACTTAGTATATTTTTCCAACTAGGTGATGTACTCATCCTCAATTGGCCATTTTGCATCTAGAAGATTTTGCACCTTCACACTATGCTGAGTGTATCTAGCATTAATTAAGGCCCTAGCCTCCTTGACAAAAGTTTATATTCTTGTTTCAATCTCCACCATTATATCAACATGTGGATTCAAAATGATGTAATCACTTACAGTTAATACCATCTTAGCTGATGTGAGTATCTCTCCCAAATCATCCCTCCATACATTAAACTAATTTAACTCACCTTTGTGATTAAATATCTTAGGCATATGACACTCCTCCATCTCTTTGAATTCTTTTAGCTTGCTTTGGAGCTGCATCCCTAACTTCCCATGAAATTTTTTTATCTCATTCACCAAGTCAATAAATTGCTATATTTCAGGGATGTTTGTAGGTGCCTCAGGATCTTCTTCCATTTTAGGTATCATTTGTTTTAAAGAACCTACTCTAGTGCTCCATTTTATCCATTCATTCTTGAAGGCTTCCTAAACCTATGAATACTTTATGTTTGCTTCATCGATTCTCTTATAAGCAGCCCTTACATCATCAGCTTTATTGACCAATTTGGTCAATATATGTTTTAATACAACTTCAAAAATGTCATTCACCACCTTAATAGTTTCAATTTTGGCTTTCTTGACATTTTCCTTTTCTATCTTTAACAACTTATTTAAATAATTGATTCTCAAGGCCAAGGTCTCCCTGTCTTGTGTAGGAAAATCAGAAGAAGAAGAGGATGGAACAAAGATTTTCTTTACTGATTGGTTAGCTTGAAGAGTGAATCGCATATTTCTTATTTCATCTAAGGTCTTATTATATTCCTTCACCAAGGAATCATACATCTTCTAATTTATTGGTGTTGTGTATACACTAAGCATTGCAACATGAGTAGTTAATCTAGCTACCTAGAAAGGTGTTATGTCTATGGCCCTTTTCACCACCAAAGAATCTATGACCCCTTCAAAAGGCCTTGTGACCTCATGCTTTCCAATATTGGGTGACATGGACCAGATTGCAAGAGTGCAATTTCGAACTAAATCTAGATCCAAACACCTTGTCTTCAATTTTTTCCTCAAATATTGAAGCCTGGAGATGTCTTATTATAGCATCAAGTGTAATAGATGAGGTGAAAGTGCACCCTAGAATAGAATTATTCCACTATCAGTAATAATTTTCCTAGCTTCAATAGGAGTGATAGCTGGAATCTTAGCCATGATGTTCTCTTCCTCTGGATTCTCAACCTCACTAGCCCTAGCTTGTTTGAGCCTCTACTTTATCTCTTTGCTCCTCTATTGAACCATGAATTCTTGGAATTCCTTAGATTCTACAAAATAATCATTTGCAAGGAATTCATTACAATCCTTGGTCCTACAATCATCATCATTATTCTCATCATACTACCACTAGATCATCCTATATTGGAGAACCTTAGAATGAAGAGTATCTTCAGTATTAGGGGGATGGAATTTCTTCTCCACTTCCCCATCATCAGGCACATGTTTGGCCATTTTCTCTACCTCATTCACTTGGAAACCCTCCTCTTGCACACCTGCAGGCTGCTCTGGAATATCCATAGTCTAGGGTTGTTGTTCTAAGAGAGCTTGTGATCTCTTAGCAGCCTCCTTTGCCTTTGCCTTGAAATCACCATTTTGGTAATCCCTCAGCTTTGCAAAATCTCTTTCAAAAGGATCTTCAATTTCATCACAATGACTTACATAGAAGGCATTCATCTTCATAATACTCTCTTCAATGTCCATTATAGATTCCCATTCCCTCTTTTTGGACATAACAATCTCATTACTTGTTAAGTTCCTCAATACATCATCTATGTACAAAAAATGATGACAAATCCCAAATAAATTTTGTTCCCTTATCTTTGCATAAACAAAACCCTCTGGGTCAAAAACCCTAAGCTCATCAATAGGTAGCCTGAGGTTTTTAACCATGATTCCAAATTTTTCATACCCTTCCTGGCAGTAACTACAAAGTAAGCAAAAGAGCATTGAGGGTTTACCACAATACCCTTCCTAGGGCTTTTGAAAATTTCAAAATCCATAAAATCAGTTTTCCACATCAACTCCATAAAATCCAATCAGTTAGAAACATACATGGGCAAGTGGTGTGGTGCTACCTTGGAGCCATAAGCTCTGATCAAAGTAAACTCTGAGTGTAGAAACCAATCTGCCCAATTATGATGCTTATTTAATTCTACCACTTCCTTTAGATGCATAACATGTCTGATTACTAGAGAAAGCCTATGAATAGGTGCCACACCTATACTCTCTAGAATACCAAACCTTACAACATTAGCAAACAACAAATAATTGGAATTGGGACAATCTCGGTCCCAAATATATGTCCACATTTGGATAGGAAAAATATTATTTTCATTGTCCCTCAATCTCAATTTCAACTTCCTTTTCCAATTATAATCACCTTAAAATAGAAGCATATGCATTAATAGAGAATAATGCGGAAAATACAGAGGAAGAACCTTCATCTATAAATTGATGAAATCTTGATGCATTTGTTCTGCAACAAAACAAACATAATCAAAACTAGTGTTCCAATTATGGCCCTATATATCAACTACCATTACCAACAAGTCAAGAGATATCCTTGCCTCAAAAATTTGAGCAAGAACATGATTCAGGAAATAATATGTATTTTTAAAATAATATTCAAATTCTTCACACTCAAAGGGATCAATATCTTTAGGGAGAAATCTCTCCTTTCTTTTTCTATGCCAAACCAATAGTTTATTTATGTATGCAAATCTATTACGCTCATATTCACCATATAGATATGTACACTTGGATTTTAAAGTTCAATTGGGATTCAACCCAAATATCTCCATAATCTTATCCCTTGTTATTTCAAGGATTACCTCTCCATTTTCACTTTTAATTTTTTTGTCCACATGATAATAATTCTTGGCCAATTCTATCATTAAATCCACCTCTACAAACACATTAGGTACCACCAACATCCCAAGGTTGAGCCCCCATAAGTAATATGCCAACTTCTTAAAATACATCCTATTAAAGGCATATGTGAAAAATTACCACCCACTCTGAGGCTGAGCCAACTCCCCAGTTTCACTAGCATTGTCAATTAGTCTCCTTGTCACAACAACATGGCCCATGGGTCTCTTACCAATGCATGACCCACCCTCCTTTAATTCTCCAGAGGCACCTTCCATGAATCTCTCTTGCTTTTTCTTTGCACCTATTGACACTGTGGACATAGAAGGGGTACTTGATGTAGGGTTTGACACTGCAGGTGGCTCCAACTTAGCCGTGGATGAAACATCCTTGGTTTTGAACCTTTTAACTTTCTTTTGCTTTGGTTTTCTCTCCGGCCTAATGTTGGATTCACTAGGCTATGGTTTGATCATATTTGTAATGTGGTGGGACTGCGGTTTACAATTTTTCCTAATGGAAAAGACCCACCCAGTTTCCTCAAAACCCAAGGAAAACATTACTGAGCAAAATACTCCCAAACCCTCTACAATATATATCACCCCAATTTAATATGTTTAAATAAACAAATTGTAAGCAAATTATCTCCAAATTCCCCATGATAATTCAGAATATCATAAGTTAGCACTTGTGGAATGAAGAGATACAATAATTTTCTTACTTAGGTGAATAACTGGCACCAATGCTGTTATAATTGCCTTGCTGGAGTTCTTCACATTGTTTATTTAGCTTCTAGTTTTCTTCTTCGGTCCTGAGAAATTCTGAATATGGAGGAAACAAACCAACCACCATCTTTATGGTCAGGAAATGGAATGTAACACCATAAATTTTTGATAGGAATCTCACGTAAGCGAACTGACATTTAGCCATTCATATTTAAAACTTGGTCATTGATCACTTTGTTTTAAAACCACATCAATGGTTCTCTTGCACCTTGCTACTTCCTTTTCCACCTTAAATGATGTGCTTAGGATGCTGCCACATTATCTTTCATCTGAAAGCCATTACTCATCGCTAATACATTTCATCTTTTATGTCTTATCAGTGATGTGAGCATCCATGCAATAGGATCTCAGTCATTGTATTTACTACACATACCTGATCATGTTCACTTTTCCATCGCACATCTCTAATTCATGCTTCATTCACTAGAACACATCAGTGATGGGAGATAAGGTGATAGAACAAGATTAAGACATGTGAAGTTGCGTGAAAATCAAAGGCACAAGATACATCACTCACAAGAGAAACTCAGATTAGAAAAAGATTTTTTGAACAAATGACATCATTGCTCAGTGCTAATTTGAAACTCAAATATTAAAATGGATCCACGATGAGTGATAGGAGAAAATACTATGAAATAAATTTTTCCTTAGTCTTTTTGATTTTTGACTTTTATACTTTTTGCTTAGGGATGATCTGCACATCAAAGAAAAGGTGGTTCTGAAAGGTGCGCAATGTGCCATGTGGTGGTAGTGCGGTTTTTGTCTATCCACTTCCTTTCAGGAGTGAAGTGATGACATGTTTCAGCTTGGCAGGAGTTTCCCCTAAAGGATATCTTCATAAATCTAAAGCTCTCCACCTGCTCGACATGTCATCTCTTTATTTTAGATAGTTTGTGCCTTTAAAGAAAGAAATCTTCCTAGAGTTTGTCAAAGCATGCTAGGTTTTCCTTGTTTTTAGGCTAAATTTTTTGAGTTGGCATTGTCAACTCATGAGATTGGTCAACCAGATTTTTCTAGGCTATTTTCTAGGATCTGAATGTTTACAGAGGGAAATCTTTGTTAAATATCTAAGAGACATAAATGAGGCAGTTGGGAATTGATGAGAAAATATTTTGGTGACCTAATAAAATCTTCAATCAAATTGTGAGCTATTAGAGGCTAACATCTAGTAGTTTTAGTTCTCAAACATTGGTGGCAATTTTCTCCCTGTTTAGTTATAAATAGAAGGTGGCAATAGAAGGAAAGGGTTCTGAAAGTTTTCCCTTGTGGAAAGAAATTCTTTAGTTTTCCTTAGTTATAGAAGTATTTTCATTAGAATTTGGTAGAACACTACTTCTCGCTGGCATGTTATATTATTTTAAATCAAACTATTATCAAATTGGCATTTGACCTATGTTTTAAAGTTCATTTGATATTTAAGTATAATCTGTTTGGAAGAAATTTTGAAATTGTGCATGATATGGCCTTTGTCAAGTTTCTTTCTTTATATTTTAGTTGAGAATAGAACATTGTGTCAAGATTGATTCAAATAGTTTGATTAGTTAATTTTCATGTTGTAAGCTTATATGATAAAGTAATAGCCTATAGAAATCGAATTATGTCCTTGAACTTATCTATTTTCTTTAAGGGTTATTTTTTTCATGTAATACTGTATTAAGAGGAAGGGTTTATGCAACTTTATGAATGTTGTTTTTATTAACTCTTGGAAATTTTATGCTTGATGGGACCTTAATGAACACTTCCCATGGGGAGATTTGAAAGACTGCATTGTGCTTGTATTTAGGCTTCGTTGCTCATTCTCTTCCCAACAATGAAGGGTTGCGGCATTCTGTGTCTAGTATATCATTCATAGAAGAGAATTTGGGTTTTAAAATGTAAAAACATTGTCACATAGCCATTTTTTATGTTTTATATTTACATTTTCTTCTACCCCTTTTCCCAAACTCAGAGAAGAGCTAGATTTCTATAAAAATCTCAGAGGTATTCAATGAGGTGTAAATTGGTCTTTTTCTAGCATGCCTGGTGGGACCCATAGTTTTCCAAATGTCTCATTAGAAGTAAAAAATATTTCTTAAATCAGGCCAAGGAAATAAACTAGAAATTTCATGCCCAGAGTTGAAACAAGAGCTTCCTCAAGAGGCCACTTCTAGTAATCCCAGTTATCCACTTTAGTACCTAGGAGAAGAAGATTTACAAGTTTTTATTGCCTGTAAGGAGTAATAGAGTGAGAAGTAAGAGCCCAAAATCTAGAGCCTTATCTACTCCACCTAGAGGATGAATTTTCCAAATAAGAATACCAATATACCCAACTCATAGGAATCTATTCTCCATGGCTCATGTACCCCCCCTATTCCTAGAAATTTTGTAATCTAAGATAGTGGTAGTTTGCTACAACCACCTCCTCCCCTAGACATGTGGCTTGCCATACTTGCTAATTCCCTCAAGGCTATTACAATTTTTTTGGAGAAGGCTTCAAAACCCCCTTCGAACACCTCCAAGATATAGCAGAGGTATGTAGGGTGCATAATATAGTGGAAGAGAACATTGCTCTTAGGTTGTTGGTCACCTCCTTTAAAGGAAAATCTCAAGATTGGTATTGATCTTTGGATTTTGGTTCTATCTGCTCTTGGGATCAGCTTTGGAGAAAACATATTTGAATGCTTCTCAGAGAAGGGTAATTGCTCATCCTTACTACACCACCTAATCACTATCAAAAGAGCCCCACAAGAGGCTATGAGCGACTTCAACTCTAGGTTTCAAGAAAGCTAGCAATGAATCTCTATGACTACCTAACCTTCAGCTGTGATGGAATTTATTTTCTACCTAAAAGATTTTAATTCAGACATCGCAGTCATGATAACCTCTATGGGAGGAGATATCCTACCTGACACATACAAGTTGGTTTTGTGCATAGAGAATAGTTTGATTGACATTGGAAAGCTTACACCATGACCTCTAATGCCCATGTTCACGAAAATCTTCAGTGGTCCTTGGGAGGAAGCTACTACAAGAACTTCCACCACATAAGTGACAACTTCGGCCATGCCACAGTCCATGTACATGTATCTTGTTGCATAGCCAAGAACATCAAGTTCTTCCTCTTTAGTAGTGGACATCAACGATATGAAGAACCTCATGTGATATTTTACTAATGAGTTAGTTCTCATCAAGTGACATCAAGTGACACCTCTAAAGAAATCTACTCAGACCTATCAGGGAGGAAGGCCATCCTATTAGCAGAACATGTACCAAGGACCCTCAAGAGGAGGAGGTCAGAAAATGGCATCCACAAATCGGATAGTTTTGATCACCATGCCGCTACAGATGGTCAAAGACAACCAGAGTAAAGAGTTAATCCCAAGCTAGAATAACCTGGTAGAAGATGAGAATCTATGGTGCTTCCCATGTAGCATTAGTCACATGCCTCAAAATTTCCTGAGGGGAAATATGCAAAGGAAGATAGTGGAACAAAGAAGCAAGGGTTCGCTCCCAAATGCAGAAGAATGTGAGTCCCTTGAAATAGAAAATTCCCACTTTAGAGCAAAAATGCAAGGGATGTCTTTAGAGAAAGAACTGGATAGTGCACTAGACTAGACACAATTTTCATGGATGGAGGAAGAAGATGCGGTATTAACAAATGAAGCTCTAAAGACTAGTGCTCCACAAGTGCAGTTGTACTACAACACAAGATCCAAAAGAAGTCTCATGGGAGAATACATACAATTGGCTTCATCATGACCTCAGTTACAACAATCGTAACTACAAGAAAATTAAGTTTCGTAGGTGACTAGCTGAGCTACTTAGCAATAGCGAATTCCACTATTGCTAGCAAAGGATTTGGATAAGATGTCGAGCCCATTCTTGATGGATCGATTCCCTCTAAAGAAAAGAGAGATACCACCATTTAAGTCCAAAATCTAGCCATTTGGAACACTCAATGTGGTGGAACAGTTGAAGAAGGAACCTGCTAACATATCCCTATGGGATGTCATATCCATTCCTGAACAAAAGACGTTGCTTCGGGAAGCACTAAAGAAGGAAGAAAAACTATCATGGATGGATGCGACTCCATCATGCAATCAAGATAAAGATAAAGGACCCGCATCATACCCTCAAGCTTCAAAGGCCACAACTTATGTGAATGACACAAATAATGCAAAAGAGAAAGAGGTAAGCAAGCCCAAGCCCACAACTTTATTTTTAACACTTATTGTGGGAGATAAGATTTTGCATAATAACATGATTGATTTGAGAGCTAGTACAATAGTCATGCCAAAGCAAGTGGCTAATGCCCTAAGGCTTAAGTATGATCCCCTTGAGAGAGGAATCATGCAACTAGATGGGAAGAATTTTCTGATCGTCGGCTACATTAAAGATCTATTCTTAACCCTCTTCTCTTGTCCAAGTCAAATGATCATGCAAGAAGTAATGGTGATAGACATTCCCCTGGTCTTTGAGATGTGTCTTTCAAGAGATTTCAGTACAAAGCTTGGTTGATACTTGTCTCTCGATTGGTCCCACCTGATATTGAGGACCAAGCATGGAGCGAAGATGAAAACCCTATCTGAATCTTTGCATCCAAAACACACAGAGGATAATGCAATCCTATGTTTTGAAGTAGCACATACCTCCTTCTCAAAAGGGTAGGGATATTATGTAGAGATGTTGGAAGATGAGGAACACATGAGAAATTGGACTCCTGAAGAGGAGGTTCTCCTCAACCAATTTATCAACTCCGACCCATTCAAAAAATTTCATGCCAAGAGATTGGGAATATGTGTGATATTTGATGATGATGAGGTCTTCCCAAAATTGAAATATTGGGAGGAATATGATGATCTAGATGACAACCGTCTATGGACCCTATATTTTGATGGTGCAAAACACAATGTTGGTTCTAGAGCAGGTGTTTGACTAGTGTCCCCAATAGGATTAGAGAGCCTCAAGGCCTATCATTTTTAGTTCTCATGCTCAAACAATGATGTGAAATATGAAGCCTTGGTCCACAGTCTACTTCTTGCGAAGCGAATGGGCATAAAGAGGATGCAAGAATTTAGAGATTTGGAGTTGGTTGTGAGCCAGGTCCATGGGCAAGTGGCTATGAAGAATATAAGAATGAAGTCATATAGACATCGGGTATAGGATTTGATTAAGATCTTTGAAGATTTTAATGTGCAAGTCATTCCATGATCTCAAAATAGTTTTGTTGATCGGATGGCTTCAATCAGTTTGCAATTTGAACCAGTTCCTGATTCAACAATAAAGTTGAATGTAGTACAAATCATTGTCCGACCATAAATTCTTGACAATGATTAAACTTGGTAAGTGTTTGAGAATGATATTTAGATCACCTCCTTTTTATAGAAGTTGGAAGGTGCTTATAACTATTCACTGCCAGAAGCAAAATCTCTCGAAGAGTAGGTTATCAAGTTGAAAGGCAACAAGCTTCCTCGAGGATTAATTTACATGGAAAATATTTTTGACTATGAAGATGCAAGAAAAAATAGATAGAGGTTCAGTGCAAATTTGAGAGATTATGAAGAACTTAATGTAAGAGGTGGCAAAAATTTAAAAGACAGAAGGGATGTTCCACAAAGGGATAACGAAAGATTAAAGGATTTATATTCTAGATATGATGAGGTCGTAGCCTAAACCTATGAAGATCTTAGAGGGCATTTTCTAGGCATAATTTAACATACCATTGACCTATACAAAGGATCAAAGCCCACCTGAAAAAAATAAGACTAGTCAATCCGAAGGTCGAAGCATTGATGAAACAAGAGCTCACCAAACTGATTGAATAAAGAATCATTTATCCAATTAAGCATTCCATGTGGGTGTCTAATATGGTAGCAATTTAGAAAAATAATGGTGATATTAGAATCTTTCTTGATTTCAAAGATTTAAATAAAGCATCACTCAAAGACCACTACCCTTTGCCATCAATGGAGAAGATTCTATAAATTGTAGCTGGATCAAAGATGTTTTCATTTCTCTATAGTTTTTTGGGCTATAACCAAGTATATGTAAAGGAAGGTGACCAACATAAAATGATGTTTACCACCAAGTGGGGAATGTTCGCATATGCAAAGATGCCCTCTAGACTTTTAAATGCTGGTGCAACTTTTCAACGAGCAATGGATATTGCTTTAAGAGGATTGATCAATCAAATCATTTTAATATATCTTGATGACCTAATAGTCCTTTCAAATTCAAAAGATGATCATTTTGATCATCTAGAAAATGTTTTCTAGAAGTGGCAATGGTTCGGGATTTCCATAAATCCCAAAAAATGTGTTTTTGGAGTACCCCAAGGTAAGTTACTTGGTTTTTTAGTATTGAAGGAAGGAATTGCAATAGACCTCGAAAGGGTGAGATATATAATGGAGTTACCCCTACCAGTGAATTAGAAAGGGCTACAGTCTTTTCTAGGAAACATCAACTTTTTCAATCGGTTCATTTCATACTTTGGAGGCATCACAAGACCTATCACGTTGATGCTCTAGAAGAACCTAATATTTAAATATACCCCAAGGGTAAAGAAACTTTCAAGTAAATAAAGGTAGCTATCTCTGCCACTCCGGTGTTGGATAACCTAGATTTTTTGAAAGATTTTCTACTTTATGTATACATCGACTAGTGTAGCATAGCTTCTGTACTCACTAAGAAGGATGGGGAGAATAATGGAGAGCATCCTATTACATTTCACTTAAGAAATCTTAAGGGTTATGAAACCGGGTATAAGTTTGTTGAAAAGAAAGATTTTTCCATTGTTAAAAGCCTAAAAATGTTTTGAAACTTGGTGTCAGCCAATAGAATCACCATCCTTGTCACACATCCCAGTGTGTGGGAATATCTCACCGAAGGTGAGATAAAAGAGAAGAGAGAAAACTGTATCACTAAGATCCTAGAGTATGCCATCGATATTAAACCAACCAAGCTGGTTCAAGGAAGATGTTTGTGCAAATATCTTGCTCAGGAATCAACTTCCATGGCTAAGAAGGAGACAGACCAAGTTTATGCAAATTAGTTCATGTCCGACGAATTCTGGGTGACGGATCAAGCATAGTATATGAAAAAGGGGTAGTACTCGACCAACCTTCCATCTCATGAAAGATGGTACTGTGGACTGCAACGTGCCAGATATGTATTAATTAAAGGTGTCTTGTTTAAAAGGAATTATGATGGTGTCCTACTCCGATGCTTGAATAATCCATAGTTGGATAGAGTTCTTAATGAATTCCATTGTATTCCTGAGGGTGGACATTTCTCTGCCAAGACTACTACCCTAAAGATAACATAAACAGGGTATTATTGATCCTCCAAGTTTTTTGAAGTGTACCATTTGGTGCAAAAGTGTATTCAGTGCCAATATTTTATTGGCAAAAGAAAGAATTTTTCCTTGCCTTTGAGCCCAATTGTAACTGAGGAACCCTTTGCTCAATGGGGTTTGGATTTCATTAGGATGATAAATCCTATTTCTAGTGCTAGCCATAAGTAGATCCTTACAATGAACGACTACTTCATAAGGTGGACGAAGGACGTTGCCCTAAAAAATGCTACAGAAGGCGAGATCATCAATTTCCATGAAGTGTTGTTAACCATATTTGGTTCATCAAAAAAAATCATATCCAACAATGCATGATATTTTATAGGTTCGAGGATGTCACATTTTTCTATCAAACATGGGGTGTACCTCAAAAATTTATCAAACTATTATCCACAAGGAAATGGGTTAGCAGAGTTGATGAACAAAAACCTAATTAGGTTAATCAAACAAAGTAGGTTAGAGCAACAAAGGGATTGGCACAAACACCTATGAGTTTCTTTGTGGGTAGACTCGATTATTCCCAAGTATATCTTGAAGGCCTCTACTTATGAACTGGTATACAAAAAAGAGGTAGTTCTACCTATTTCCATAGAAATCCTTGCCTTGCAACTAGTAAAGGCCTTGAAGATTGAAGAAAGTGGTGGAATGGAGGTAAGGTTGGTAGAACTCCTCAAACTTGAGGAAGATAGAGAGAAGGCTTATGGGGCCATGATTGGCCTCCAATAGATGGTAAAGTGATGGTTCGAAAAAAAGACCTCCAACCCATATTTCAGGGAGGGTAGCTTGGTACTAAAGTATGACAAGCACATTATGAAACCAGGTAAACATACAAAATTTGAAGCACTATGGAAGGGACCTTTTTGTATCAGTGTTTGCATGGAAAACAATGCATATGATGTAGAAGATATGAAGGGTAACACTCTGGATATACCAGTGAATGGTATTTATCTAAAAATGTTCCATTAATGCATAAGTTTTTTAAAGAAAATTTTTCATAGTTATGTACCATATGTAATTTTTTTGTAAATACATTTTAATTTTGAGAATAAGCCATGATTAAAGCACCAAGGAAGTAGAAAATTATTTCATTATACTATATTCATCAAAAATTTACAGTGCAACATAGCCCGAGGCTCAAATTTTAATTTAAAGCCCTCTCGAGCAAACCCAAAAAGAGTCCCAAAGAAAAAAGAATCAAAATGGAGGCAACATGCAAAAAATAGTAAAAGATAGGCCTCCAACCATGGTTACGAAGGCAAGCTACTCATAGTCGGTTTCTTCTTGTTCATGTTCTTGTTCTTTTTATTTTTCTTCTTTATTGACAAGGTGGAAAGGGGGTCAACATACAACACATGTGGGCTTGACACAACACATGGGTCTCAGTTCTCCTTATTTCCATTGTATACCAAGAATGCGAAGTGCTTCCTCTAGTTGAGCCCTGAAACATGTTCCACACCATATTCTTGTAGTAGGTAAATGGCCACCGACAAAAAAGATGAACAATTCCCATTAAGGTCCATTTTGTGGAAGTCAGAAAGGAATGACAACCAACGCACGCCCATCCCATAGTTGATGTTGTTGGAAGAATGAATAAAAATCAGTCTTTTGTGTTTTCATTGATGTCATCATGTTGTTTAAGGTATCAGATGGGTCTGGTACCCTGAATTGTTATGAAGAATATATTTATATCCTCTATTGTTCTGGTTTGGTATTTTGGTTCGCATTTCCTCTCTGGTGATCATCGTTGTTCAAGATTTTGGGAAAAATGTTTATGAATGTTGGAAGCATACTTGAATTCATTTTTTTTATGCTCATATGATCAAATGGTGAGTTGGCATTGGGTTGATGTTGCATTTTTTATCAGGTTTATCAATGGCCGGCCTAATAATCAACTAAAGGATTAACATGTATTGTGGATATATGTAAGACTTATTATTGGTCCCAGCCGACATAAGATAGCATGCCACACGGTTGAATTATCTTTGGAGAATTTTTGTATGAAGCTGACATATATCCTTTTTGAAAATATATGTTGCATCCAACTAGGCCTACCTAATTGATGCTGGTGGATGTGTCAAGTACATATACATGATTTTTTGGAGATTGTTGAATGAGAGTGTGTGTACAGAATAGAAAAATAAAATATAGTGGAATTTTGATGTGAATGTGAAGAAGAGAAAATATCAGTCTACTAGCATGCAAATTTCCTGAGCATCAAAGGAACTAAATCAACACTTGTGGTGCAACTCTATTAGTTCATACTCTGGTTGTGAAGCCATTTTTGTTACTGTAATATTTTGCAGGAAGTGAGCCTCTATCTTTTCGATAGTGATTCCTACCTATAAGAAGTGAGCTTCTTTTGTATCCAGTTTTGGAACTACTATATATTGTGAGCTAATCCTCACCGTGGTTTTTCCCTCATTGGGTTTTCCATGTAAAATTTTGATGTTTATGTATTATGTGATTTCATGATTTGTTCTTCCTCTTCTATTTTATATGCATTAAAGTAAGTGATGGTGTTTGTTCAATGAGTTTGTGAAGATACTGATTCACCGCCCCCTCTCAGTATCTTGAATATTCAACAATTGGTATTAGAGCTTTGGTTCCTCTAAGGAAGTCTAACAGCTTGAGGAAGATCTTGCAGATTGAAGAAATGGATAAAGAAGAGCTCTGGGCTGCTCTTGAATATATTGAAAAGGAAAAAATTGAAAATCAAGATCTAAAAGAAAATAATGATGAATAAAATGAATGCATCCGAAAATTGAAAGAGCAACTGAAGAAATTCAAAGAAATACATAGAGAAGTGAGTGAGCAACTGAAACAATAAAATGAATAGATTACCAGATTAAAGGTGAAAGTGGATGAAAAGAAGGGATTTGAGGAGTGTATGAATACAGTGGTACAAATTAAGTCCAATGCATGCTCAAGGCTTGAACAAGAAGTGATGAATTTGAAAGAATATCTGGAGAAAGCAAAGCTCTGTGAAGACAACTTCAAGTCAAGATCCACCAATCTTGATGAATTGATAGCAGGATAGAGACCCTTTAAAGACAAAGGTGGATTGGGAAATGTTGTTGGTGAAAATGTGTACAACTCAAATCCTATATATAATCATAAGACTCAAGAAAAGGGGAAGAAAAAAATAAATCTAGGAAGAAGACCGCCTATCAGACAACCAAATGCTCAAAGTTACCCATCATTCAATGGTACTTGTTTTTCATGCAATAAATTTGGTCATAAGGAATCTGAGTGCAGGAGTAGGAAGAATTAGTTTTCTAGTTCCTTCTCTGGACAGTGTTATACATGCAAGAAAATTGGACATAAAGCTACTAAATGGAGATCACAACTAAGGATGATTAGTCGGATGATGATGAATAGGTTTAATGGTGGTAGAATTAATCAATATTTTGATAGATATTTCTATAACTGTAAAAAGTTTGGACATAAGGAAAATTAGTGCAGATTAGGTGTTAATAGAGGACAAACACGTCAGAGAAATTTTGTTTGCTACAATTGCAAAAACTTGAGAAAAATGTCAAAAGTATGTAGAAGTAAAAAGATAAAGTAGTATGCTTTAATAAAGGAAGATGAACCTATGAAGAAGATTGAAAAAATGAGATTAAGAAAGAAATGAACAAGATGTAGAAGAAGAAAGAAGAGCCAGAGATGACAGATGCATATGTTCTCTCATCTATGCCCTCATCCGGTGTAGATGATTCCTCTAGGAATTAGACCTAGCATGGTCTTAGGGGGAGCCTTAGTAGAAAATTGTTTGAACCCCGTTGAAATATGGTGTGTCAAATTTTCGCATGAGGATATGTTCTAAATATTGGATGGAAAGAGGTTATGAAAAAGAAACCAGAAGAAAAAGTGCAAGAATGTTAGCTTGTAGAGTAAATTAGGGTTTCTCAGTGTAGTGGAAGAAATTTTTTTATTAGCATTTTGCATTTAATGTTAATTAGGGTAAAATGATTGTGTATAAAGAAAAATATACAAGTCATTTTTATCACCTATACATTTGAAGGACTCGAAGAACGACTTGAAACAATCTTGGAGCGATTATGAAGCAAGTTGATGCAATTCTAAGAGATAATTGTGAACAATCAAGAATAGTGTGAGAGGTTTCTCTCTCATGGCTACAAAGGAAGGTAAGGAAAGAAGTTTCAATTTTGTAAGAAATAATTTGGAGAAATTAAGCACTATGATGGAATCGACTAACAAAGGATCGAGTGGAAATATTCCACTGAGGCTAAAAGGAGTTGAACTAGAAGAATTTGATCATCGAAAGATAAAGAAAATGGAAATAGGGTTAGAGTCAAATTATTTGCAGAATATAAAAACCCTAGGATTGGATTTGTGGGGAGAATTCCCTTGGTTTACTAATAGAGAATTCATCTTGTTTATTTTGAGTAAATTCAAGGATGGAAGCATTGTGTTTGACAAACCCTACCCTATTACAAAGGAAGCTATTGAAGCTATCACCAGGTTATGTAGTATTGGAGACCTCCCTGGGAAGAAAACCATAAAATACAAAGAAGTGGAGGATCTGACAGGAATTGACAAAGAACCCCGAGCCTTATTGATAAATACTATTGTTGATCCTACCATAAGGTATGTTGCATATGGTGTTTCCTACCAAATTTATTTTAGAAATTGAGACATCTCCACCTTGGCTATTGCTGTGTATCTGGCACACAAAATGGTAAAGGAGAATAAGCAATTTGATCTATGTGGCTTGATTTTGAAAAATCTTACTAAAATTGTACGAATGTCATTTGGTGAGAGATACCCTTTTCAGTTCGAGTCCTTACTTACATGTTTGGTATTTTACCTTTTGAACTCATTATCGAGAAAGGAAAATGTTAAATGGGAATATGAGATTCCTATTGGAAAAAAAATCCATAGATATTTGGAAGGCATGGAGAATAGTGCAAGTGTCTATAAAGTACTTTTCTTATCCCTAGAGAAGGATATGTGCTCTAGTATGACTATATCTAGTCGATTTGAGGAGTGTTCATCCTTTCGTGCAAAGGAATTGGAATTTTTCATTGGTGATTCCCCTCTGAAATTGAAGAAAAGAAAAATTATCACAGAAGATATTGTTGGTATTCCAGAGGAAGATGAAGGAGAATGTCAGCTTGGATCTGAATATTTTGATCCAAATGATATCCATTTAATGATAGTAAAGGAAAGATGAAGGAAATTGGAGAACTATGGAATGCATCCTCTCTAATGGATAGACTCAAGATCGATGATGCTCTGGTAAAGTATTTTCTTAGGAAAGGTATTGATGTTTCAAGTATTTTTTATTCTCTACCAGATAACTTAATTGAAGTTGCTGAAGAAAGAATGCTATTGGAAGGTCCGAAAGGATATAAGTTAGAAACCATGGTTGAAAAGAGATGTGCCAAAGCTAAGAAGAGGTTATTTGAACATATCAATGAGACAAAGAAATCCATCAAAGAAATGTCAGATATTTACAAGTATTGTCTCTGGTGGCCTGCTATAGTGGACAATTTTAGAAGTAAGATTGATGAAATTGTATCTAAAATGAACAACATTGGAAAGAATTTTGATATATTTGAAGAAAAATAAGGGAAACAAAGGATGAAAGTTGGTGGATTATAAGCATAATTGATTATTGTTCAGAGACAAAGAGAAGATGTGGTGAAATCCTTCTAGCTTGTAATGGAAATTGTTGAGGTCTAGTAAGATCATCTCTCTAAAATACTTCATCATGATGAAGATTGTGAAAGTTAGTGCTCATCTACAGAATGGTCATCTTCGTTTACATTGTTGGGCTTGCTGGAGAGCATGTGTGCTCGAATGGATTCTATTGTGTTTTCCTAGAAGAAGATCCTTCTAGTTATGAAAGAAGGGTACAAAAGGGTGTTGCAGGTGAAAAGTTTTACCTGAGTTTTTGAATTTCTGTTGTTTTTTTGTTATGACAAAAAGAAGGAAAAGGAAAAGTGAAAATGAAAACAAAAAAAAATGAGAAGAAAGGTTGGATTTTTAAATAAAGGGGGATTTTTTAGAAGTTTTCAAGCTTTGAAAGTTTTGAATGACTGAAATTTTTTGGAAGATTTTTGTGTTTTGGAAGTGTTGGATATTTGAGATTTTAAGAATACAATGTCACCATGTCACATACATTTACACATTTTTTTTGTGGTCACCCTTTTCCATTGATGTCAAAGGGGGGGAGATTTGGATAGGTTTTGGGGAGAGATTTGAAGAATTTTGGGGAAGAGATTTTGGAGAGATACATTTTTCATTTTTGGCACAGGTTGCCATCAATGAAAAAGGGGGAGATTGTTGGAAGAATGAAGAAGAATCAATATTTTGTGTTTTCATTGATGTCATCATGATGTTTAAGGTATCAAATGGGTCTGGTATCCTGAAGTAGTATGAAGAACAGATTTATATCCTCTGGTGTTCTAGTCCGATATTTTGGTCCGCATTTCCTCTCCAGTGATCATCATTGTTCAAGATTTTGGGAAAAGGTTTATGAATATTGGAATCATGCTTGAATGCATTTTTTGTATGCTCATATGATCAAATGATGAGTTGGCATCGAGTTGATGTTGCATTTTATTATTGGGTATATCAATGACCGACCTAATAATTAGCTAATGGGTTAACATGTATTGCAGATATATGTAAGACTTATTCTTAGTCCCAACTGACATAAGATAGAATGCCACATAGTTGGATTATCTTTGGAGAAGTTTTGTATGAAGCTGACATATATCCTTTTGGAAAATATATGTTTCATCCATTTAGGTTGACCTAATTGATTCTTGCAGATGTTTCAAGTACATATATAGGATTTTTTGGAGATTGTTGAATGAGAGTGTGTGTACAAAATAGAAGAATAGCAGATAGTGGAAGTGTGATGTGAATGCGAAGAAGAGTGAATATTAGTTTACTGGTATGTGAATTTCCTAAGAATCAAAGGAACTAAATCAATACTTGTGGTGTAACTCTATCAGTTCATACTCTGGCTGAGAAGCCACTTTTGTTATTGTAATCTTTTATAGGTAGTGAACATCTATCTTTTGGACAGTGAATCCTACTTGTAAGCAGTGAGGTTCTACATTTGGCAGTGAGCCTCTTTTGTATCTAGTTTTGGAACTCCTATATATTGTGAGCTAATCCTCACCATGGTTTTTCCCTCATTAGTTTTTCCATATACAATTTTGGTGTTTATGTGTTGTGTGATTTTATGCTTTGTTCTTTCTCTTCTTTGTTATATGCATTAAAGTAAGTGATGGTGTTTTTTCATTGAGTTTTTGAAGATAATGATTAACCACCCCCTCTTAGTATCTTGAATATTCAATAGACATGCCTATGGATGTCTATGGAACTTTGAATACCAACACCAAGAATAGCCACTTGCAAAATTTTGATGATCCCTTCTAGTAGTATGAATTTGAATGTCTGGTGGAATAATTTAATTATCAGGGGCTTGGTGACGTTCAGGTCAAGGAGGTAGGCGAAAAAGTGAGAAACGGCATTGTAGATGCTTCTCATCTGGTTTTCATTTATAATGTAGTCCAGACCGACTACCCACTTGAACGTGATGGTACCAAGACAGTCTTTGACTAGCCAAAATTATGATAGAGCAACAAGTATAGTGGAATAAGAGATAGAAAGAAAAGCTTGCTAAACTTAAAAATCTATTTTTTTGAATGAATATTGTAATAAGGTGGTATAGCTATTTATAGAAAGGATGTGCCGACAAAACCAACCAATGAGAAGTCTATTTTTGGTTAGAAAACAATGAAGGAAATACTGAGGCAACCAAAGGATAGGATATAAATCATAGGAAAAAATTGACATAAGGTCCTAAAAATTAAATTTGGGCATTGGGAGTAAATTTTCACATAGGCCATGTTGGACTCAAGCGAACACTGAGAGGGGGGGGGGGGGTGAATTAGTGCTCTACAAATATGAACTTTATTAATCTGATATTTAAACCATTTCAACATTAAACCAAAGGAAAGATGCAAGCACACAAATTAATCATCCACAACACCATAACACAAGGATTTTTATGTGGAATTCTATTAGGGGAAAAACGATGGGTGGAGGTTAATCCACAATTTGAGTACTCAAATATAAGTAATACAAAAGAGAATTCACTTGCATTGAGGCTCAATGCTCAAAGTACAAAGGCTCACTGGCTTAAAAAATGTTCAGATTAAGACCATCTAAAGGATTGAACTGAAGTAGTAGCATCTACTTATGCTAGGTCATAGTTACGGTCAGGCTCATAGATTAGATTCTGGACCTTCTATCTGATTCTGCTCTTCGCTCTACTCTGCTCTATAATTCACATCATAAATCCATGCATAGATGAATTCACACCACTATCCTTCTGAATTTCACACCATAGACTAATATACTTGGTATCACACACATTTGCTTCTACAAAATGATACTACCGATCTCATATATATATCCGCTATCAAGGCTTTGATCATTCATAAGTCGGCTTGGATAAAGAATACAATACTTTCCAACTATCGGCTAAATCCATAACTAATTATTTATTTACATCACCCATAGCTGGTCAAAGCATAGTGAGGACCGAAATAAACATATTCAAATATAGAAACATTTAACAAATTACTTCTTACACATCTGCAATGAATAATTTTGCCAAGTCGACCTTCTAACATAGATAACCAGAAAATTAGTGCACTAGATCTCCTAGATCGTACACCAGTGAATGCGTAGGCACAAAAATATAGAATAAGGTATACCAGATACCCGACGATCTTCCCTAAGATGTGCAACATGAACTGATAAGCAGATATTGCACATTGATCGACATACTCAGGTTTAATCGGATGCCCTATTCTTCACTTTGTTCTGCCGGTATGAATCTATTGGGTCTCAAAAATGATGGTTTGAATGAACCACGAGAGGTTTTCAAGCTCTAACAATGTTATTGGCCAACTAACAAGGTCAACCAATATAGTTGAACCTTCTACTCTTAAGGCTCTGCTAAACCTAGGCGGGTGCACCTATATGAATGACACAGATTTTGAATTATGCTTCCTACTTTACCAAACTATCCACAAATGGCAATTTGATAGTGGAAAGATGTGATCCTAATTTGGTATAAATTGTATATGCAATTTCAAGGTGAAAATTAATATATTTGGTTAAGAGATGTAAATAAAATGGTTGAAACTAAATGGTGAAATGGGGAAGACCAGTGCCTTGTTGGGTAAATGGAGTCAATGGAGTATTATTATGGACAACTAATATCAGCTACAATTCTGGTTGTTTGGCACTTTGAGAATGAGATTCTATGACTGGCATACAAATTCATTAAATTTATGACTTGCATAAATGTGCAAATAGGTAATTGGCAAACTCTTCTTATGAATCCCAATGATATCTTTCCAAGTTACTACGATTAATTGAAAGAATTTAATCCTTCCTTGAAGGAGCCAGTCAAATAAACCACACAAGAATAACAAATGTGTCTAGATGAAACTGAGGTATCAACTTGGATATGCAAATTCAATTAACAGAGAAATACCACTATGGAGATAGCCTAGTAATTGCTTAATTTCAACAAATAATAGACACCAACATTGAGTCATAAAAATTAATATCTTCTATTGATTTCTCCAAAATTTTATGCATGCTTCATGGTCTCCGCTGTAAAATTTATATGATAAACATTTTGAAAATAATTTCAGTATATTTCCTATCCAGCCCCTAAATCTACTACTTCCTCTCTATTTAACTTCATCATACATATATACATCATATTTTCAACAGTTGTAATCCTTCATTGTCCGTTGGTTGCATCTCTTCATTATATTTTAATTACATGTCTTTGACAAATTAAAATATTTTACTCTTCGTTATCTTTATTTCATAAAAATCATTCTGTAATAAACTTTAATCCCTCTGCTGGCAATCTTCATTATTCACCGATTAGACTAGGAGCCGCTTTGTAATTACATTTGGTAAAAATATTTTCCCTCATGGTGAAAGTATTCCACTTCGTATTTAATTTTACATCTTCCTCTAAAAATACTTCCATTTCAAGATATTAAATTACCTTTCAATTTTGCATGAAGAATTAAGACATTCGTTCCTCTGGAATAATTATCTTCCCTTTGGTAAAAATTTATCTTTACCCATTTGAGAAATATCCTTCAGTAAAACAATTTCCCATTATTTAATCCTTTTGATGAAATTATTTCCCCAAATGAGGAAAAATATTTTCACCAACAATAAAATCTCCCAAAATAAATATGGCAATATTTACCATACAATATTATATTCTTGATACCGCCACACCGGAATTTGAATTTTAAATAAGATATTAACTTACCCTTCCATCATCACTTATTCCTTTTGGGCTATCGGTGTGACATGATGCATAGAGAAGAATTTCCTTTTTCCTCCACCGATTTCACTTCTCTCACCGATGAATTAATTTCAGCGATTACCTTTGTTGGCAATCTTTACCCAAAAAATCCTCTTCGAGTAAAATAATTACTCATCTTGTGACCCTTTAGTGAAATAATTCACTTGCATTTTTACATGGTGAAAATATTGTTTAGATAATCACTTATTTGGTTACTTCATCTCGTAAAATCATTTTACTTGCCATTGTAAGTAGTCATCATTTTCATTTTACACTTTAGGCAAAAATTATATTCCCCCCCCTTTTTTAATGTTATTCCATCTTTTAAATACATATGTAAAATGATTATTACTCTAAGCTCTCCCCATGGAAATATTTTACTCCTTGAAAATACGCCTTTATTTAGTCATGAAAACTTATGAATTCACCATACTTATTTTCTCCTCATCTATTTCTTCATCAAAGTAACCTAAATAATCGATGAGACACATTATTTTTTCTACTGACTTCATATCTCTCACAGAGGAAATCAGCATGTTGTTGGCCCATCGGCATGACTCTTTCATTCAGAGAGACTTGGTGACTTCACTTCAACAATAGATGTCTTTTTGATGGAATTTAGGGCTTTTTTGTCATCATGGTTTCCATTCTTTTACACTGTGAACCCTGCCTTACTTCATTAGCCCTCTATTTTTCTTTATGGTGTTGAAGCTGTGTGAAATTTATTTGCACTATCAAATTGACCCCTTTTAGCTAGCATACAGCCACTTGCATCATGAACATTTCCTTGTCATTATGTTTCATGGGATGACATATCTTTAGGATCCGCAACATCCATTTTCACTTCTGGATGTCTATACTCTTCATGCAACTTGTATTTTCTCCTGTCCATTTTGATTCTCATGTGTCTCATCAATTGTTTACTCACAAATACTTTGCTTTATTTCGACTGTTGATGGAGATTATGCTTCTACCAGGGATTAGCCTATCATTTTTCAAATACAATGCTTTCGATGGTGGAAACACTCAATGACCTTGATAATATGAGGAACCAACAATAGTTTGTGGATTCTCTTTCAAAATGGAAGTTTTCCCTTTTATATGTCTTTCTTTTAAACTCATGGTGCCTCTGATTGGCTCACTAATACGCGGTGTAAGCATGTGAACATGTATCCCCTCCAATAATCTCTAGTCCCTACAATGGTTATCACCAAGCCGTATGTTCCTATGGATACATCCAGATCTTTGTAGAGTATTTTATGTATTGTTTAAGAAATCACCACTACTTCTGGTTCCTCTGAATTCCCAGAGATTGCATTGCTTGTTTTGATATCTTTAGATTGATCTCTTTCAGCTAGCACAAGCGGCTGCCAATATTTTTATAATATTATTCTCTATCTTTCTCAAAATGTGCCATCTCATATGTTACATCATACATGTCGACATTCTATATCTAGGGCATCTTTATTCATAGTCATAAGAAGAGCATAAACAGGGTAATCTTTGATAAAAAGGAGATTGCCAAGGAATATTCTGTCCCTTGAATATAAAGTGTATTCTTGCTCCTATAAAGCACTTCTCCTCATTGCTCTGTTAATGCTTGTACTTTCCACTTACATGATGGTTGCTTCATTTTTACCATGCAGTCCTACAACGTATGATCTGTTTGGACACAAAAATTAGTTGGAAGTGGCTTATAAACTTCCCAGTACTGTTGACCATGTAACAAAGAATTGGCTCAAAGTAGATGCCAGGAATCTCTGTCAAGTCTGATGTTTGCCCCAAAAATAACTGCAAAAGTTGGCAAAACCTAAATGTAAAACTGCCCATATTGGTGGTATGCATATTCTAATTCTTCTTCATCCACATCATTAACTCCACATGCTCCAGCACCAAGTGGCACCATCCCTTCCTATTATTCTTCTTGAAATATTTTATTAACCTTATCATGTAAGGCTTCGCATGAGTTTTCCCCATATCACAATCTTGGCATACTAGTTGTCTTATTGTAGAAGTTGTGGGTTTGCTTCTCTAATCCATCATACCCTCATATCATCTTCTTTCAAGTTTTGGAGGTTATTTTCTTTTCGCCCTCCTCATCACATTCTAGGTGTATGATTATACTACACATTGTCATGCTTAATTTGTTCCCCTTTTCACTATGATACCCTTTCTTGAACAAATTTCTCTGAACTTGAAATATGAATTTATCCTTGTTCCCCTAAGTTCCCTTCAATGCTATCTCACTTGAAACCTGTAATGTACTTAAAAATCAGCAACATAGTTGTGCCAACAGTGCTCCACAATGACAAGTATCTTTGTATGAGAAAATACACAACTCCATAGTATTTTTTGATTGGATTAGATGGGAGTTTAGATCCGCATCCCTTAGTAATTGACCTATGATGGCTGATATCTTGCAATAATTCCATATTAATCTGAGTCAAATCTTAAACTGAAATGAATGTGTTGGAAGTTGCTCCCTGACATGTGACCAAAACAAGTCAAGTAGCCATCGAAATTGTTTTTTTTTTGAAAACTAATCAAATAATCTCCAAAAACCATGAAACTTCACCAATATGTTATTTGATGGTGGGGGAGTGTTCTTGTAAAATGGTTTGGCATGAACTTGTCAAAATTGAAAATTGCCAATGGTCAAAGTAGCTTACTCAGTGATTTTCTGCAAATTTGTGCCTATCAAACTTAGTTGAAACTTAGCAATTTGCAAATTTGTAAAAATATCAAATCACTTCCTGTGAAGCCATAACTTAGGGGATTGGTTCATTTGGGGTTCTTGATTATGTGAGAAAAGTGGCTTTTTATCAATATTCATTGCTTTCAAAATATCAAATGCCAAAGTTGACCTCTGTGAAAGTTTTTCAGGAAATGCAGATGTCAAATTTGTGTAAAGTCAGTTTGGTTTTGGTTTTGGAAAAATATCAAATTAGGTGCTATAGCTCTGAAAATTGGCATTGAAGAAGATTAAGATGGGGAGAATCAAGAGAACCAATTGGTTTATCTTGAAAATAATTCAGTTGCTTAATATTATCCTCAAAACTTGGTCATTAGCAAGTTTTACTGTGTGCAGACAACCACCCTTCACAGAACCCTTCAACTTGCCATTTTGGAATCATGTCAAAACTAATCGTATGGAGCTGAAAATTGATGTGCACACTCACATATGTTAGATGAACACACCTGCACAATGGAATTTCATTGAAATGACTAGATTCAAAATTATGATTCTTCAAAATGTGCTCTTTGGGCTACTTTTTCAACTGAGTTTCTGAGTGTTGTATTAGAATTTTTTACATGGCATCCAAAATTTGAAGCTTCCAATAGAACCAATACTAAACTATGGACTGGATGAATGACTTTAGGTTGCCATAAATGACAACACTAGAAGCCATATGCCAACAATCTCCCCCTTTGGCATTGATGGAAACACTTAGTAAAAAATGACCAAGTGTCAAAACCAATATGTGTATGCTGCCAAACTTCAAAGTTTCAAAATATAGCTCCCCCTTAGATTGATGAGGCATTTTTCATTGCTTTCTCTCCCCCTTTGACATCAATGAAAAATTTGGAAGCCTTATGCCAACAAAACACATGTTCAATCTCCCCTTTTGAAATATAACCAAAACTTTTAAATTTTGAAAAATGTTTTGAAAGTGAACAACTACTACTTGAGTTAGAAGATTATCTTGTGATTCTCTTTCATCTCTGGGATGAATTTATTCCAAGCTTCTATTGCAATCCCAATGATTTATATCATGTTATTATTCTTAGATGTCATGTTGACAATATCAATGAGGGATTCCAAAATTGTGATCACATCCTCTAATTTTTCACCTTTCCTCAGTATCTCAGCCATCTATTCCACTCTGCATTTAGTTAGGTCCTTCACTTTCCAAAAAGTGTCCATGAGTGTGTTTGTAGTGAACTAAACTTTTGCGTGCTCAGACTGCAACTCTTGAACTCTTTTCTTTATTGTACCATCTTGATCCTAAAACATATCAAAACTTTTTCAATCCCATTCAATTCTGTTTCAATTTTCTCCAACTTCTCTTTGTATTTCCCAACTGCATGAGGCCAATAGATGCAATAGTTGTAGATGGTATTTGTTGTACTTATGCATTGCCTCAACTCATTCATCCTCTTTTTCAACTTGGTAAGAGATAGCCTAAACTGTCCCTTCAAATGAGAGATTATTTGTCCTTCTTCTTTGTTTTTAAACTTAGAGTTCATAGTTTCCTTAATGCATTCAATCATTTCTTCAAGTAAAAAATTATGTAAATTCTCTAATTTTATCTGACTATGCACAACATGAGCACTTAGAACACTCAAGATCATGTCCTGATCATATGAGGGTATGATAGACCATAATTGAGCAATTTCTTGCATTCCACCTTCCTTGTGAATAAGTTGTTGCAGCTTCTCTTTTGTCAAGTCATCTTCTTCTTCACTTACTTCTATCATTTCAGTTTCTTGTTCTGATCTGGTTGAATCTTGCTCTTTTCCCTATATGTCCTCAGTTTCCTCATTGGATTCCTCATCTGGTATATCCATAATCTCTTGTTCCTTTCCTTTTCCTTCAATTTTCAGAATCTTTCATTCCAGAGGAGTACAAACAATAGTTTATTTTTATCTTTTCTTCTTTCTCTCCATCCCACCAGAAGAGGAACCAACTACAAGTGTTTTTATTGGAAGATAAATACCAACTAAGCCAAAATTTTCTAGCAAAATGTTAAACAAACTTTCAAATTCTTGATCACAATTAACTAGACTCTTAGAGTGTGTGTAGATTTTTTTACACACCGGTTCATTTACTTTCCACACCACATTATTGATCATTGGTAGAAAATTCAAAAAATAGATTACTAGACAAATGACTAGAATACCAAATCTAAAAGGGTAACCTATCATCTTTGTTAATTGTACATTCTCCATTAGTTGATCCTTCAACAGTCCACACAGGTCAAAGTCCTGACCTTCCATTATAATTTTGTGTGAGATGTAGATTGCGCCAGCCGAGGTTGCTCCTTCTTTGTTTCTGAAAAAGATGTTATTTGATACACCATGCGCAATATACCTTGTCACAAAGTTTTTGATTGTCGAGATTAGCAATTCCCTTTGATCTCCAATAACTCCAGTTAGGGTTTTGACTTCTTTATTCTAGATTGATTTCTTTCTTGGTATATCCCTGACTTTGCATAATCCAATTAGATTTTCAATTACTTCTTTCAAAATGATGTAGGGTTTATCCAAAATCAAAGTGCCATTGTTCAATTTGCTCAAAATGAATTTAACGATTTTTGCATTCTCGAAATAGGGAAACTCATTCTAAATGTCCAAATTCTTGTGTTTGGCTTCTTTCACCCATTTCAATTCATCGAGTGACAACAAATTTATTATGGCTAATCTTTTCACTATTGTATTCATCTAAATTGATTGACCCTTTAATTTGTTCCATTTTTCCTTTCGTATAAATGCACACCAAATTATATGGAAATTCCAAAAACAACTGAAATACCTGATGAATTTTGAGATTCGCCAACAAATTAACTTTATTCCTTCAAGATTCTGCTACCGAGTGCTCTCCTTCTTCTCTTTTTTGATGCAAAGTGACAAATGAGAGTTTCAACATGTCTTTTATAGTTCACACACTTGTAATAAATGCCTTTGCCCTAGGTATTCTGGATACTCTATTTTCTCAGATAGCGAGAGAAAAATTCTTTTGTGGACCTATGATTTCTTTAAGTTTCCTTGTGAGTGTTTTCCAAAGCATCTGCAGATCATTAATACACCTTTTGACAGTATTTTCATGATCTAGTAGCATCTTACGGATAGGGAAAAAAAGGATTTTCTTTAAAAACTCCCTTGGGCCAATGGCCTGAGATCAATTTTCAGAGGAATTACTGGAAGCAGGTTCCAGTGCAGAACCATTTCTAGCTTCAGATTTATTCTTCCTTACCCATATCTTCTTCCTCTGATCTCTTATTTCATCCACAATCATTTTTCCTTTTTCTTTACCATTTTTCTGTATATTTTTGTCTTTGTATACCAGACCTCTTTTACCCATATTTTTGTCTCTACAAAATCTTGCAATGTGACTATATCGATTGCAATTGTAACACATAGTAGTTCCTTGTCCAAACCAATCATTCCATTTGTTTCTTCTTGATCTGTATTGATTAGCAATATGCCCAATTCTTCCACAGGTATAACATTCAACATTCTTTCTATTGAAAGAGTAGTTTGACACATTTTTGTATTTAATTGATTTATGACCAAACTTTTTTCAATTGAAACACTGACCAGAGAATGATGGATTAATTGATTTCATTTTACTTCTAAACTAAGTAGCCATATGACCAAATTTATTGCAAGAAAAATAGTATCCATTAAACTTTTGAGCATTAGGTTGTCTTATCAGATACCTTCCATCTTTGTTCATCTGATTTCCTTGCCTAAAATTTCTTTGTCCAGATCCAGAACTTTCTCCTTTCTCATATCCAAGAGCTCTCTTATCTTTAGCATTCTTCTATCCTTGAGTCAGCTCATCAATCTTAACATAACTAATCTTAAACTTCTCCTTGTATTCATTTGCAGTAGCAAGTTCATCCCTGAGAATAATAACCTATTTTTCAAGCTCTTCTTCATTGTTCCTAGATTGTAGCAATTCACTTTCTAACTGAATGAATTCTCCATTTTCTCTTTTGTATTCATTAGATCTTTCTTTTAAGGACTAGTCAAGAATCTCCTCATTCTTCTTCCTTTTTTCAATCTCCTTAGTTAGCTTCATCACCACAGATTCCATCTCATGTTTTAGGGTAGCATTTTTTCTAGCAAGATTTTCAAATTCTTCAGTTATTTCCTTCAAGGTCTCATTTAGGTGAGCATCATCCATGTTTTTGATTTCTTTCTACTTAATCTGATCACAAAGATCCTTCCTCTTTTCCCTAGATTTAAAAATTTGATCCTTCAATTTCTGAATGAATTTCTTAACATCCCTAAGATTTGCTTTCAATTCCTGGACTTCTGCTTTAGACTGATCAAGGTCATCAAGTGCCACCAAAAGCTACTATTGAAGACTACAAGATTGCATCACATTCCAAGATCCACCTCAAGCTTCTAAAATTATTCCAAGGAACCAGATGCTCTAATACCAATTGTTGGACTCAAGGGAACACTAAGAGGGGGGGTGAATTAGTGTTCTTCAAATCTGAACTTTATTAATATGATATTTAAACCATTTCAACATTAAACCAAAGGAAATACACAAACACACAAAGTAATCATCGACAACACCATAACACAAGGATTTTGATGTGGAAACCCTATTAGGGGAAAAACATGGTGGAGGTTAATCCATAATTTGAGTACTCAATTGTAAGTATTAAAAAAGAGAATGCACTTGTATTCAGGCTCACTTCCTAGAGCTCACTTCTCAATGTACAAAGGCTCACTGCCTTACACAATGTTTATAATAAGACCATCTTAAGGATTGAACTGAAGTAGTAGCATCTACTTATGCTAGGTTATAGTTTCGGTTAGGCTCATAGATCAGATTCTGGACCTTTTTTCTAATTTCGCTCTTCACTTTGCTCTACTCTACAATTCGCATCATAAATCCATGCACAGAAGAACTCACACCACTATCCTTCTGAATCTCACACCATACACTAATATAATTTGTATCACACACATTCACTTCTAGAAAATGATACAACCGATCTCATATATATATCCACTATCAAGGATTTGATCATTCATATGTCAACTTATATAAAGCATAAAATACTTTCCAATTGTCTGCTAAATCCATGACTAATTCTTTATGCGCATCACCCATAGTTGGTCAAAGCATAGTGAGGACCCAAATAAACATATTCGAAGATAGAAATATTTAACAAATTACTTCTTAAACATCTACAACAACTAATTTTTCCAAGTTGGCCTTCAAGCATAGATAACTAGAAAATTAGTGCACCGGATCTCCTAGATCATACACTAGTGAATGCGCAGGCACACAACTCGAGAATAAGGTATACCGGATACCTGAAAATGTTTCCTGAGATGTGCAACATGAGCTGATAAGAAAATAATGCACATTGATTGACAAACTTAAGTTTAACTGAATGCGTTGTTCTTCACTCTATTTTGCCGGTATGAATCAATACTAATGTAGACCAGATGAATGAATTTAGTTTGCCATCAATGACAACACTAGAAGCCATATGCCAATAGGCTGATCATCAACATGTGTCCTTTTCCATCATCAACACCAACTAGCTCGCTTATGTGAAAAGACAGATTAATGCATTAAGTTTTGAAACATTAAAGGGGTGCATATTTTCAAAGGTACCTTGCATTACTTAGGCATATTTATCATAACTAAAATCACACTCTCTAAGGTAATGAGCTTATTTGTAAAAAAGAGGTGGCGGGGAGAATATATTAATTCCATTCTCATGATGCTTTTGGCATTCCCGAGGGATAGAGATCTCAAATCTAGACGTATCGCCTTGGTGGCAACATTCAGTGGACCAATGGTAATGAAAGAGCCTTAACTACACCCAAATGCAGATTTTTTCTAAGTACCAAAAAGCAAGTGGTCATTTCATTGAAGAAGCTCTTTGCAACTTCTTGATACAACCATGGTGGAAGCATCCACATCTGGTAGAAAGGTTGGAGCCTTGTCTAAGAGGCCAAGTTACATTGACATCTTTGGGAGGAATTCATTTGCCAGTTCCCCAGTGCCAAATGAATGATAGTTTGATTACATCAGGTCAATGCAACCAGATAATCATATCAAAAAGGAGGAAATGCAAGATTTCATCGATAATGTTTTCAATCAAAAGGTGACTAACCCTAAAAACCTTAGGGAGGCGGCACTCCAAAGAATGAATCAACATGGGTCATCTAGAAATTTTGCATCTCAACTTTGGAATTGTGGCTTGCCACAGTTCCGGAAACCAGTCATGCATCCATGCCCTAAGTTGATAGACACGTGCCAAGAGATTCAACAAGGAGATATGATTTATTATCGGTAAAAAAATCAAGGTTACAATTTTTGCAACAACTATATGGGATATATTGTGTATCCCTACAACTTGGGGCATTGAACATTTTGATAAAGAAGAAATTGAAGGTTTCTGGGATGGAGCACCCAGGAAGGGAAAATTTTATGAGGAAACAAAGGAAAGACCAGATAGAGATCATTTTTCTTTTCCTCTTGCTCATAGAAAATTCAAGAAGGACACATACTTTGTTTTCTCAATGTTGGTCTGCATTTATGGCCTTGATGATGATGAAGATATCTATCCCTTTTAGATGGGCCTGAATCTTATGCTTAAATATTATGACTTCATTGATGTAGTATCCGAAGGCATGCTAGACTAGTTGAGGACTTATGATACTGAGTATAAATTAAGGTATTCTTCTTTCTTGATTCATTTGATCTTGTATCAAAATTTTGAATTTCTGGAGGGGACTTTGTCTCTGTTTAGATTTGATGTAAATGGTTTCTATCAGTCAATTTCTATATGGAATCATGTGATTTCAAGAACATGGGATTACTATTGGTTTGTGGATTATTTTATGAGGCCAGTACTTTAGGATTTTTCCACATGCCCTATGGGTCGTTTCTCTCGCGAGGTCCATCAATGGATGAAGATTTCGCAGACACTGGTGGATTACTTTCTGGGTGAGGATTTTATATTTATCAGATTCCATGGTTTTGTTGGGGAGCCTTTTAGAGTCCCCAAATGTTTAACCGATAGATTTTTTTCTTTGGAGGCATGCCATGAAAAAATCTCATCGATAATACCTATGGTGCCAGAAGGAACACGAAAAATCTATACCTGATTCCCCTTAACATTTCCAATAGTCAGGTAACACTAATAAAGTAGAAGGTGGAAGGTGAGATCACCAACAAAATGGCAGTCTTAGGCTTGGTTTTAATTTGTGACACGTGGGACTACAATCCAACAAGGCACCTCTTGAATTTAAAACATGGGAGGGGAGTATTTTGAATCAAGAAGAAATCCAACTCTAGAATGGCTGGAAGTATACATACACTTGGCCCCATACCATCCAAGCGACCAGCATGGATGAATTTGTATATAGCACAGATAGAGTATTAGAGGAATCTCCCAATGGGTAAATCCCTCATAACGCAATTGAAGCACTTGGGATGGTCGGAAAGGAAGAAGACAAATTTCTAGAAGTTTAAAAAATAGATGAGGTGCCACCATGCCCTGTACGGAGAGTTCCAACCACATGATGAAAGGTTCGATGAGGTCTATGATGTAGAGGTCGATACTGATAATAGCAATCCACAGACAATTCACGAGATTGAATAAGAGAAGCATCCACATCATACTTCCCAACCCTAGGAATCAAACAAAATAAGAGGATCGAGGCGAAGGGAATCACAAGCAACAACCTCCGTTAGTCCATGAAGTAAAGGGAAAAGAACCTAATGGTCACCAAGAAGGTCCGCTATGGTTATTGAAGGCCAAATTTTGGTGGGATCAACCACCAAAGGATCAAAGAGTACTAGTTCAGGTCTTGTAGGAACAATGTATCATCAAGAGGAGAAGAAGAAGTAGAGTCTGCTCTACAAGGTGTTTCAACCATCGTGGCCCAGGTAAGTTTCACTCCCTCTCTTCTTTCTACCTCTGCATCTCTGGTTAATCTCCCACCCCCATCTATGGGACAAAAATACTCCATCCATGGATCCTGATCTTTTGGTCCTCAATGAACCCCTAGCCATTTTCAATAATGAACCTTATGAAATAGCCTTGCGTTCTAGATGAGTAACATCCACCTCAACTGCTATTGATTGTTTATCCGCTCTGTCAAGGGAGAGCTGAAAAATTCATGTTTCCCATCACTATAGGTCCATCCACTTCTAAGACTACATTTGTACTTCCACCGGTTTCACTTTTTACCCCACTTGGTTTTCCCCTTTCCCAATATCAATTTGGTATCCCATCATTTTCCATGATTACACTCCCATTTTCCTCCCTACATGCCCATACATCCAAGGTTTCTTCTTCTATCACCCTTTTTGGTCTCCCTCTAGGTGCTTCCATTGCTGCACAAAGCATTGATAACCCTCAGAGTATCCAAGAGCATTTCAATGTAACGAAGTAGGCCTGACAAGCTAGAAAGCAGAAAAGATAGCTAAAAAATGCCATGTAGCTAGTTGACAAGAAGATTGAAGCTTTCCTGAATGAAGAGAAAAATTGTCTACTGATCACTACCATGAGGTTGCTCATGTCCAAGCCTGAGGGACAAATGCAGATGGAGGATTATGACATCAGAGCCATGGGTTTGGATTTGAATGAAACTCATTTGTGTGACAAGGTAATCCTATCCAAGGCCACCCAAAAGGTGGTATATGTTGATTATGAAATTCTGGATAGAAAATTGAAGCGTGAGGCAGAGTTGATAAATGTAAGGGAAATAATTAGTAGATTGCAAACAAAAATCAAGGCTAGAGATGTCTAGATGGCCTGCATAAGACATATATAGAATCAATAAGGAGAAGCAACAAAGTTACTCAAGGAGGCCCAGGGTGAAGATGTTCAACTATATGCTGAAATTGAAAAGTTAAAATTCAAGCTTGTAGCTGAGTACCATACAAATGTAGAGTACCAAGGTACTTAGGGAAACATATAGAGAGAGTTGGACGATGTTTGATCTCAAGCTTCCGACAATATATAAAAAGCCCAGGTGGAGGCGGAAAGGATAATGCGAGAGAAACATGAGGTCATGTTTGCTTTGCAAGCTCACGACTAGGAGATCAAAAGGTCAAACTCTGAATTGATAAATGCCTGCCAAGAGAGGAATCAAATGGAAGAAAATGCAAGAGTGAGAGAGCTTCAGTTTCATTAGGAGTTAACTATTGCACAAGGGTCTAGGAACCTCCTGATATTTAAGAAGCCGATATCCATGAACTGGGAATGAATCATAGTTGTGTTTTCCATTCTTAGCCCATCGCTATAGTTTTTAAGGGATTCTCAAGATTTAAATGAGAAGGTTGTCCTACTGGTTGACCAAATTCTATAGATATATGCTCCCTGAGTTGCAGAATCAGAAAAAATGATTTCCAGATTGTGATTGGCTACTGATGAGGCCCTAAGAAGTATAGGGATTCTAGATCAGAGACTCACCTCAAGTAAAGCAAGTGAGTTCATCCACTACCACAAAGTTGCAACAAAGAGAAAAGAAATACAAGTGGTGCTAAATAGAAGGGTCAAATAGATTAAGAGGGATTTAAATATTCTACTTAGTTTCGGGTTGCCTTCTCTTGTCTCACCAGATGGAGATGTGCTAACAATTAAGCAGATCATAGATCTAATTAGACAAAACGTTCATAATTCTACAAAGCTCCTAGGTTTAATCTCAACGCCCACAATTGATGAAATTGAGGATGAGATCTTTCCCATTTCTCATCTCTATTATCACCTTGGAGTTGTTTCTACAAGATGGGGAGACATTTATTTTAAGGAGTTCTTTGAGTTAGATCAAGCATACATGATCCTTTGCACTCCCATCTAGCCCACCAATTTGGATTGGGAGGTGAAACATTCCACCTTCCTCAAATTCTAGGAGCCTCTAGAGCCCAAGGTTCATGCCTCCACAAGTGAAGGTCCCTTGTGAGTTGCCAGAACTATGAAGCAAATTTTTCCTTAGTCTTTTTTATTTTCAAATTTTATACTTTTGGCTTTGGGATGATCCACACAACAAAGAAAAGGTGGTTTTGAAAGGTGTCCAATGCACCACATAGTGGCAGCATGATTTTTGTCTATCAACTTCCTTTTGGGAGAAAAAAGAGGACACATGTCAGCTCGATGGGATTTTCCCTTAAAGGCTATCTTCATAACTCTAAATCTCTCTGTCTTCTCGACATGTCATCTCTTTATTTCAGATAGTTTGTGCTTTTGAAGAAAACAATCTTTATGGAGTTTTTCGATGCATGCAAGGTTTTCCTTGTTTTTAGGCTAAACGTTTTGAGTTGGCATTGTCAACTCATGAGATTGGTCAGCTAGATTTTGCTAGGATGTTTTCTAGGATTTGAGTGTTTACGGAAGGCAATATTTGTTAAATATCTAAGAGACATAAATGATGCAATTGGGAATTGATGAAAATATTTTCGCGAGCTAATAAAGTCTATGATTGGATCGTGAGCTATCAGAGGCCGACATCTAGGAGTTTTACTTTTGGAATGTTGGCGAGGATTTTCTCCCTTTTCAGCTATAAATAGGAGGCAAAAATAGAAGGAAATGGTTCCTAAAGTTTTCCCTTTTGGAAAGAAATTCTTTAGTTTTCCTTAGTTATAGAAGTATTTTCAATAGAAGTTGGAAGAACACTATTTCTCTTTGGCATGTTATATTGTTTTAACTCAAACTATTGTCAGATGAGCATCCAACCTTTGTTTTAAATTTTATTTGATATTTAAGTATGATTTGTTTGGAAAAATAGTTGAAACTGTGCATGATATGGCCTCTATCAAGTTTCCTTCTTTATATTTTTGTTTAGAATAGAACACTATGTAAAGCTTGATTTGAATAGTTTGATTAGTTAATTTTCATGCTGTAATCTTATATGATAAAGTAATAGCCTATAGAAATTGAATTATGTCCTTGAACTTCTCTCTATTTTCTTTAAGGGTTATTGTTTTTCATGTTATGTTGTATTAAGAGGAAGGGTTTATGAAAATTTTTGAATTTTTTTTTGTTAACTCTTGGAACTTTTATTCTTGATCAGACCTTAATGAGCACTTCCCATAGGGAGATTTGAAAGACTACACTATGATTGTATTTAGCCTTTGTTTCTCATTCTCTTCCCAACAATGAAGGGTTGTGGTGTTTTGTGTCTAATATATCATTCATAGAAGATAATTTGGGTTTTTAAATGTTGTAAAAGTGTTGGTGCATCACCATTTTTTATGTTCTATATTTACATTTTATTTTACCCATTTTCCCAAACTCAGAGGAGAGCCGAATTTCTATAAAAATCTCAGAGGTATTCAGTGAGGCACAAATTGGTCCCCCACTCGCTAAATTTCCCATAAGGTTGTCAGAGAGGCACAAGATTTGATGATCAACAAATAAAAAGAGAACCAAGGTCCATTGCATATTGCCAATCCACATTACAAAAATTATTAGAAATTAGTGATAAAAAGAGATTCCAATGATAACAAATAGAACAAGAGAATCGTCCATCGCTAATACATCACTGAACATTCAAAACCTATCCATGATGCATGAAATAAAAGAGACACTGATCATCTCTCATTTCTCATTTGAATTTACATTTCTAAATCTATCAACGATAAGCAATAAAGGAGATGATAAATGGGATTTAAGTGAAGAATTTTATCACATTCCCACAAGTTTTTTTGAAAAGGGGAACTACTTAGGATGACGAATAAAAGGCCTTTAGAGGATATTAAAACATATTTTTCAAAGGATGTAAAGGCCAAACAAGTTCAATTTCTTAACCTTGTAAAATAATATAATTTCAGACCTAGGCATAAGGGGTCGGTAATTTCATGAGCTCTAATGACATAAAATGTTTGAACATGACCAAGGATGGGAAATAGAGGGTCAATGACAAATTAGAGCTATGGAAAGGACACAAGCTTGAGAGTTACTTAAGAAGGGTTTTAGGTAACGTAAAACCCTATAACAATGATAATAAACAAAACCCTAAGCCCCTAGAATGGATTCAACAAAAAAATTGCAAGATGATAAATGGAACCAAAACAAAATTCAGGTGTTCCATCAAATTCAACTAGGATAATGATGCAAATAACTGTTATGATGCAAAAATAAAAGATCCATAAAATCATAGACAAGTTCAAACTTTAGAAATGGACCGAGTAGAGTACTGTGCACCTTGCATATGAATTTGGGGCTGAAAATTGAGGACTAAGTTTCCCAAGGTGTCACTATCCTTGTTGACCAATTTTCAATCTATTTTCACAGTCTTTTGGAGCCATATCAAAGATTTATCTCCCCAGTTGTATTGTTAGATCATTATCAGATCATTTTGTAATTGAATTTTTTTTTATTGTCAAGGTGTAGGGTTTGAATGTAACAATAAATAATTGAACTTCAAACTTCTGAATCTTTTATAGATTTGAAACCTACACATTTAAAGGGGGAGAGAGAGAGGGTTGTACCATTTAGGGGCTTGACCCCATGTTAGTGTTTCCACTTCCACAATGACAATGGCAATGGAAATGATATCGAGCTTATTATTTTGAGGGATACAACTAAATGGTAAAATGAATGATGAATCAAAAATGTACTACAACTCACCACTCATCATTGACTTCCTTCAAGGAATGAATTCATGCACATCTCCTCGAGGCTTGATATGTTGTTGGCTTGATTTTATTGAGGACCTACGAGGGTTAGATATCACAAAAAATATGAAAACATAAACATGAAAAAAACTCACATACACTTTGACATGATGCTTTGATCTTGAATCGCTGCAATAAATCTCTAAAAAAATTCTCTTGATTTGCTTGATAATTCTCTTGACAATAATTCTTACTCAATAATGCTAGATAGTTTCACCTATTTTTCAAATGATAAATAACTAGGTATTTATATGTAATTATTCTAATTTACAAAAAAAAAATCTTGATAGTTGACTTTGGACATTTGAATTTCAAATAATAAAATATTGACATCGACATTTTTGAATTTGGAGCCAAAATAGGGGGACATATGTGCCCTAGGCACTAGTGTACCAAACCTATTTTTTGAGAATTAAGGAGTCGAGGGAAAAGTATTAAATGAATGTATTTGTTTTGTACTTGCAAATTATCTAAAAAATGATAAAACGGGCCACAAAATGCATAATATAATAAATTAGGTGTTCAATTAGGTCCAATTACTTAAGGGCGAGCAAAAAATTATGTGAAATTTTCAAGGGTGGCAATTTATGATGCTATAGTGGGTATGCTAAAGGTCTTAATTTTGAGTCAAATTTGTTCTCCTCAGTTTTGCCTACTAAGATTCTATGGTTTTTATGGAAAAGGAGTAATAAACACTTATACCAAGGAAAAAAGAGGGTTCTTATGAAGTGTAAATGTAGACTCACATTTCCTTTTATTGTTGAACAAGTAACTTTAACATTGAGAATTTCTACATATAGGTTCATGAAAATCTTGGAAGAAGGTACTACTCCATTGTTCGAGAATGATATCCAAGAGGTTGATTATTGGCCACAAGATTTGAGAAAGGTTGATTATAAATCCTAGGAGTACTTAGACTTTAGAACAATTACTTTGAAATTTATTAGTATAATCTCCAAAGAGATGGGGTAGTAAAAGATTTGGAAGTTACCCACTAGAAATTTGATAGTATTAGTTGGGAATACATTTTGTAGTGCCCCTCCTATTTGCTTCCTATAAATGTGAGATTTATGTTTTAGCTTCACCATTTCCATGTGTTTGATGTGGTTATTATTTTATGGATTTGATTGGTATGTGTGAACCACAACATGTTCAAGATGAGATTACTCAACATGTCAGTTTTTGGAATATTGTATATTTACATGTTTGGTTATCATTATGCTTCAACTCATTGAAATTCATTATTATGTCAAGATTAAATGGGATCCTAATTATTGATGTTTAGGAGCAATATTTTGTTGAATAATTCATATGATGAATGTATAAATTTCATTTTATTCTTATGCTATTGGATCCTATTAGGATGATTATGTTGTGCTTTGGTTATATATTCATTGAGCAGTTACCCTTGACGTGCATTGAATGGCTACAAGTATAGGGTTATTCCTCCACTTGGCTACACATGTATGATTTATTTCCCCAACGATGCTTAATTCCGATATTTCACATTGGACCCCCTTCATATCCATTCCCTAGTCATACTAGAGTTGAGTATGATATGTATCATAATTGACCCTATGTGAGCCTTGATCTAATTTAGGAGTTATTTTGAAATCGCTATGTGTTGTGAATGACTAGTGAATGTTTGATTTAAGTGATGGTTTAAATTCTATGTTTTTCCACAATTAAAATATTAAGAATTTAAATGATTTTGATGTTTATTATTAAAATATTTTCTATGCTTTAGGAAATGGGAAAATAGAATGGAGGCAAAAATGTAATTAAACTATCATCTAATTTAATTGTGAAATTCAGTGGGTTGGGAATTGTGAGTTATGTTCCATTTAATTATCCTAATTAAATTCTAGATTTCATAAATTTAAATTAAAATATGCTTTTATCAATTTAATGGTTAAATTACATTTTAATTGATGTTTTTAAATGGAGGGCATGCACAGGATCATGATGGGCCGAAAAGTGGCAATATGAAAAAGGTAGCATTTTGCACTCGCCAAAAAACATGAAAATCCTGAGTTGACTTTTTTTGGGTTGGGTGTCAGTACGTTGCTACATAGAAATTCCCAAGCCTAAGTTTTACAAATCGGATATCCGATTTGGGGTCGGGCAATATTTGAAAAAGATTGAAAAATGTATTGTGGCGGTAAGATTTTGGTGCCACAAATTGGATATCCAATTTGAATCGAATATCCGATTTGTGGCACACATAGATCCAAGAGTAATTAGGAGGTCAAGGGTGGACAAGAGATAAAGAAAGAAATGGAAAGGGAGAGAGAGAGAGAGAAGAACCAAGGGGAAGGGAGAGGGGATGAGGGGAAGGAGAGAGAGAGAGAGAGAGAGATAATAGGGAGGGGGAAGGAGGGGAAGAAGGGGAGAGAGAGGGAGAGGATAATTAGGAGGGGGAAGGAGAGTGGAAGAGAGGAAGAAGT